>PVKY010008713.1:0-13859 GCA_004027775.1 Bradypus variegatus
TAAGAGTTTCTGGAATGAGCCACTACCTTTCATGCCCTGCACCTTCATAGATGCTGATCCCTCATGGAACGCCCTTTCCAGGCTCCCTAACTCTCTTGCCAACCACTGCCCTCCCCAGGGAGAACTAGCTTGGGTACCGCTCACAGTAAATGTCCATTGATGTTACTTGAACTCTTTTTTTTTTTTTTAACTTTTTATTTTAAACTAATTGCTGACTCACTCAAACTATAACAATGGCAGACACCGCCAGGGTGTCAGCATCCCCTGACTCACTGGGTGTCTGAGCCGGTCAGCTGTGGGAAGTGCCCCCACCCCAACCCTACTTCTTCCTCCTGATCTGGGTTGGCTTCTGGCTAAGGCCTGGCCCCTCCTTACCGATCTGCCCATTGTAGCATCCTCCCAGGAGGATGTGGGAATCCTTGGGGTTGTACTCCAAGGTGATGAGAGGAGAAGATGGCTTCAGGGCAATTTCAGGCTTGTTGGGGTTTTCTATAAAGCAGAAAAAAAAAAATTCCACCAGGCCTGGAAAGAAAAGGACAGGTTAACCAGTTTAACCTTCCACGCATAGAATGGTGGCAGAGAGGAAGCCAGGAAGGCCAATCTCTTTCTCCAGGCCACAATTGCTGGTCCTTGGTGGCCAGAATCCATCACACACAGCCCTGGAGCTCTTCTGATGATTTTATTATTGATGATCAGGTTTGGGGTAAGTGTAAGAGTGTGTGTGTGTGTGTGTGTGTGTGTGTGTGTGTATGCAGGCGTGTGAATTATATTTCTAGTCCATTTCCCAGGATTGGTATGAAACAAGATTTTGACCCTAAAGTTTTTACATAAAGTCAACTGCTCACTAACTTCTCCGAGCCAGTTTCAACATCTGCATCCTGAGGCTAATGGTGGAGTCCAGCCGGTGGGGATGCTGTGAAAACTCAAGATGCTGCTCATGTGTTCTGCTCCAGGCAGCAGTGACACGCACCAATGGCACTGACATTTCTTTAATGATGATGGGGGTGATGGGGCGCCTGAGAGGGTGATGCACCCTCCCTGGTGCCTGCCTGGGCACCTCTGTAACAGTCTGTGCCCCCAAGTCCCCTCCCTCTTGGGTCCCTTCAGTCTGCTAGGGTCTCTTTCTGACTGGTCCTTCAGGGCCGAGGATTGGGGCTGAACAGCATCCAGTCTTTAAGGCCCCTCATTAAGGATTTGGAAGTGGAGGGGATTTCCAGCTTCTGATTTGGCCCTACCTTCGACCCCCAGTCTCTACCATCCTCAGCCCTCGCTTGTGCTGCCCTCACTTGGGCCCTCAGCCTCCCCTGACCACCGGGACCCTCTCCGTCTCACCCAGGTCCCAGATGTATGAGTCATAACTCATGCCCGCAGGTGCCCGTTGAAAATCCAAGCAAGAGTATGCCACTGCCAACTTCCTGTTGTCATCGGGGTGCCAGGAGAGGTGTGTGGCCGCCCGCTTGATTTCCTGGGGATCCCTTTAGGAGAAAGTAAACAGGGCAGCAGGCTGAAGCAGAGCGCCCCCCAAATTTATTTACTTACTTTTTTCATGAAAAAAAATCAAATATATTTAAGCAATCAATCACATTCACTCAAAGAAATTTACGTATTTGGGGGGTGAGGAGGGGATTTTTTTTCAAACGAAGTGTAGAGGACTCCTATACATGGAAAACCAATGTCACCAGCCATAAACTGAAGGTAACAATAAAAATTAAAACAACAGAAGCAAAATATTTAATTCCAGCCTGTTATTGTCACCTGCTGAAAGCTTGGAGCCTCAGGCCTGATTGCAGTTAATATTTTAAAAGTGGGGAGGGGAGCATAAGCAAGAGTTAGTAAAGTGCTAAAGACTTAACAGTCCCAAACTAGACTTTCCCCATTAATCAGAAGAAGGAACGGAAGTGGGACACTGCAAGCACTTTCTCGCCACATGATTCAACCACTTGGCTCTTGCTTGGTGCTACTGCAGCAGGCAGAACTCGGGCTGGGATTTAGGGTCCCCTCTCCCAAGGTGGGTAGATTTCTAATGTATCATCCGGCTGCGATGACTCAGGGGGGCTGGGGGTAGGGGGGAAAGGCAGCCTCGGCCCCGCCCTCGCCCCGCCCCTGCTCGCCCCGCCCCCCCTGCTCTCCTCCCCACCCCATGCTCCTGGCCCTGGCCCCGCCCTCTGCTCCAGACCAGAAAAGGTTCCTTTTTGGTCGTGCTGGGCCTGGGTCAGGTACTTCCCAGGACCGTCACCCGATCATGGTTCCTCTGAAACAAGTCTCCCAGAGCTGGAACTGGAAGGCAGTCACTTTCAAAACGCCCCCCGCGTCACTTAGACCAACGCCCTCCCGCTGCCCCCGCCCCCCACGTGCTCCAAATGCTCTGACATCCAGCCCTCCCCCAGCCGTCCCCCCCAGTTTCCCCAAGCTCTCCTCCCTTCCCAGCTTCTCTCCTACACCCTGCCATGGTGTTCGCTGTCTCTGGTTAGTGCCCCGCTCCACAGAAACAGAGCTTGAGCCAGGGATTCTAGGGTAAATTATTTATCAAGGGGATTATCTCAAGAGAAACCTATAAGGAAGTGAGGAAAGCAGGGCAGGGGAAGAGGCTCAACCAAGGCACCATAGCATAGTCTCACCTTATGGCTGGGGGACTGGCTTTAGTACCCCCTTATCAGCCAGTCACTGGCAACAAGTTGCCCCCAGGGGGAGGGCACAATCTCTCTGGTATTTCTAGACAAGGCAGCTCCATCAGCCAGGCTTCTTCTCTGGAGGAGGAGCCGTGAGCCGTTAGCATCCTACACTGGCAGGGTCTGGGGTATATAGCTACAAGGCCTAGGGAGGGCATTTGGAGGGCAACTGCAGCATCTCCTACACCCCTCCCAACACCCACTTTTGACACCATGATCATCGCACTAACAGGGCTCGACCTCCCTGAATTTCCTAAAAGAGAAGACCATAAATGCTGCTGCCCCCTTCATCCCCATTCATTCCCCAGCCCTCCACCTGGCAGCCACCATGTCACCAAAACCAGTGAACACTTCATCACTCATCAGACCTCTCTGCTGCACTGTGACTGCTGATCATGCCCTCCTTCTTGAAATAGCCAACTCTTCGGGCTTCCATGAGATCTTGCCCACCCCTCTGCTGGCTCCCCTCCCACCTCTCTGGCCATGCCTTCCCCAGGCAGGGTACTTGCCTCGCTCTCTCCCCAGGATCCAAGAGTTCTGCCTCTGGCCCCTGACTGCTCTTCCATGTGCTCCCCTTGGAAGAGCTCATGCACCTGTCTGGTTTTGGGCCTCACTACCACGGATGATGCCCCGGTGCTTAGCTCCAACCCAGGTGCCTTCCCTGAGCTGCAGCCTCATGTTCAACCTTCTAGTGGATGCCTTCTCTTGGAGGTCTAACTCCTCACTCATCTTGTCTCTCCTGGAGCTGCTCCTGCTCGGCCATTCCCTCTCTCAGGTGGTGGCTGTGGTGGCCTGGAGTTACGTGCCCCAGGAAAACATGCTCTTAAACCTAATCCACTCCTGTAGGTGTGAACCCATTGTAAGGAGGACCTTTTGATGAGGTTGCTTCAGTTAAGGGGTGGCCCAACCCAATCAGGGTGGGCCTTAATCCTATTACTGGAGTCCTTTGTAAGCAGAATGAAATGCAGACAGGAAGAGAAAAAGGCACAGAGGGAGCAGCCAGAAGCTGAACCTCAACAGGACCCAGAAGAAAAGAGAGAGGCCAGGAGAGGCCGCCATGTGCATTGCCATGTGACAGAGGAGCCCAGGACCAACCAAGGATCACCGGGGGCCAGTCCCAGAACGCCACAGCCTTTGGGAGGAAAGCATTGCCTTGATGATGTCTTGACTTGGACTTCTCCTAGCCTCAAAACCAAGAGCCAATAAATTCCCATTGTTTAAGCCAACCCAGTGAATGGAAATTTGCTTTAGCAAGTAGGAAACTAAAACAGTGGCAAAGATAAGCTACCGGCACAGGACAAGATTCCGTGTCCAGGGCTCACAGTGAATGGGGGCAATGACATTGCTTCTGGGTGGCAAGGAGGGCCTGGGAAGGCTCTCCATTGCGCTGCCGCCTGTGACCTGAGGCGGGCAGCCCTCCTGCCCAGGAGCCTGCCCTGTATGTGAGGAATGAATGAATGAATAAAAGAGTGAGTAAAAAACAAATAAACTAGACACAAAGGGACTATTTTGGGAAAAGAAACAAAAATCCTCTCCTTGAAAAATGACAAGATTGCTGTGTGCTTCTTTTTTCTGTCCCTCCCACACCAGGTTGATGGTGTTGAAGTGTCTTTCCCCTCATTTCTCTCCAGTCTCCTTTGGGTCTGGCTGGGATCTCCCCTCAGGAAACATTCAGCCCCGGATCAGAACCCGATGCTGGGAGCCCCACTCCTGATGTCCTCGGTGCCTGAAGCACTCCAGGCCTAGGTTTCCTTGCCCATAAAACTGGGAATAGGAATGTCTGCTCTGCTCACCCCATGGCTCCGTGGGACAGTGAAACAACGCCGTGGTCATGAGGATGCTCGGCGCACCCAGGGCGTGCTGCAAGCGGTCGGCAGGTCAGGCCACAGGGCAGGACCTTCGGACATCCCAGGCTGCGATCCCCAAGGTGTGAACAGAGGGCCCGGTGTGGGGAGATGCCCAATAAGCACTCGGACAAAACCACCTTGGTCTACTATGTCTCATCTGATCTAAACCTGAATTATAAAAATTAAAATAGATGATGCACGCCCTTTTACAAAATTCCAAAGCAAGTTCCCTTCCAACCCTGTCCCCAGCTACCTGGTTCTCCTTTCCAGAGGCTGCTGGTCCTAACATGTGCATCTTGTCACAAGTATCCTCAGCACATACAAGGGTATACGTATACAAATACATATACATGACAGACATGGACACACATATACATATATTGAGGACATACACATAGATATGTGTGAACACATATGCATATGTGTACACATATACTATTATGGATTTAATTGTGTCCCCAAAATGACATGTTCAAGCCCTAACCCCTGGTCCTGTGACTGTGAACTCATTTGTAAAAAGAATCTTCAAAGTGTTGTTTGTGATGAGGCCAAACTGAACCTGGGTGGACCGTAATCCAGTTTGACTGGAGTCCTTGTAAGGAGAGGGACTTTGGACAGAGATGCAGGTGATGGAGGCAGAGACAGAGAGGCAGAGGTTGGTGGCCACGTGACAGACAGAGACTGAATTCCAGATTGCACCAAGTCGCTGCCAGGACCCTGCAGACTTGGGAGGAGGCATGGCCCTGCCAACACCTTGATTTCGGGCTTCCAGCCTCCAAAACTGTGAGACAATAAATTTGCAGTTTGTGGTACTTTGTTACAGCAACTTTGGCAAATGGAAGACACACACATATACAGGCATAGATAATGTACATATGCACATAAATGCTTTAAACAAAAAGTCGCATGCTATACACACTGCTCTGCCCTATTGTTTACTTTTTGTTTGGGTCTGGTTTTCACTTAACAAATCTAGGAACTCATGCCTCATCCTTTTTAACAGCTGCAAGGCATTCTGCTGTGCGGGCACTGTCATTTACATAACCACGCCCCTCGCATACAGTCAGCTTGATGCTGCAGTGAATAACCGCACGTACCGTCCTCTCACACACAAGTGTATCTGGGGGATAAATTCCTCGAGGTTATTCCCAGGTGCACTCCCACCGGTGTGGAACGAGAGAGCACTGCCAATAGCAAGGCTCCTTGCTCAGGGCTTCTCCGGACTCTGTTTGCAAATTTACTGATTCACTTAAAGTCTTTTCCCAGGTCTGTCCTCCTTTCCAACAGCCAGACCCGCCCCCAGGGCAGGGACCGCTCCCCTGCTGGGCATGTTAGGGTTCCGTCCCTCATCAGGCTCTGGGCACACAGGGAACTGTACCCGCGGTACAGAGTCACCTTTGCCTGGCTTCAGAGGTACCTGAAAACGTTGATGGTTTTAGCTGAAGGGGCCTCATCAGTCACCTCCACGGCATCCTCATCGTTAAAATACTCCTCATAGATGTCGATGGCGTTGTTCTGCTTGATGCAATGCTCCACGACCTGCGGGGGTCACATCAGGAGGGCTCAGCAGCCAAGGGAGGCCTTTCAGACTGAGTGGGGCTGGTGTGGAGTGTGAGAGGGGCGAGGACTCTCTAGGGGTCCTTTCTTGTGCTCCTGGCCCCATGCACTCTCAACGGGGACAAGGTCACTCCAAGGGGGTGAAAATTGGCTCTTGAGGGCAAAATAATATTACAGTTTATGTATAAAGCACAGATCTGCATACAGTTAATAAACAGATATTCATTGCAGGGGGTGGGGATGGTTAGAGAAAAAATGTCTAACAAGGTTTATTAAGGGTTGGTAATGGAAAAAGGCTGAGAAGCACAATTCTAGCCAATCAGAATTATTAATCCTGCCATATACACTGTGCCCTTTTCCTGCTTCCTACCTTTGGAGACAACTGGTTCCTCCACCCAGACTGCCCTCCCAGTTATTTCAAATGTCTAATGGGGGAAACCCGAGCGCAACTACCCACCTCTTCCAGGAAGCCTTCCGTGATCCCTCTAGCAGGAAATACACTCTCCCTCCTTATGGGGCAAAATGGTGCGTTATCCCTTCTCTTTCTGCATGTATTTCTTTCTATCTTTATATTATAATGTCTCGGTATTTGTCTTTGTCCTCTGGGGGATTGCAAGCTCTTTGAGGAGGATGTATTTGAGATCTATTTTTGCATTTGCTACTGTTTCTGGCAGAGGCTAGAAGCTTGGTCCAAATTTGTTGAAAGAATGAATGATCCCAAGTGTCAGGGAGCTGCTAGGTGGGATTATTTTGGGGTCCTCCTTACCCAAGGGTCAACTTTCCAGACTTCTCCTGAAGCCTGTTCAGCCTCCCCACCTTGAACTTTGGGCTGCTGCTGGGGACCCGACTGCTTAAAGTCTCAAAGGCAGCGGCTGGGTGTCAGCCCTTGAGCAGCCTCCTGGGCCAGCACAGGCTGGCCGGGCACACTGCGGGTGGCGGTGGAGAGCCTTACCGAGCCGAGCTGCACGATGGCATTGATGTAGTTCTCATCCTTCTCCACTTTCTTCCGGAAGCGGATCGTCTGCTCCAGCTCCAGGGGGTTCACATCCTTGGGCCACCCTCCCTCGACGTGGTTTACCCCTCGGGTCTCCATCTCGAACCGCTCCGTGTTGACCTAAACAGAGAGCCGCAGGGGAGAAGACACTGATATCGGCCGCCTCTGCAGACGGCTCCCAGGGCTCCCAGGGCCTTGGGCCCTTGGCTCACGGGTGGCCAATGGGACAGTCAGGGGAGGTGCCCCTGGCCAAAGCCATCATATTTTCAGGTACCAGCAGGGAAATTTCTGGTTCTCAGGTGACCACAGGTAGCCACAAAAGTGCCATCCTGAGGAGCTAGCTGCTTTGCAGCTAATGCTGGTGACCACAGGAAACCTAGTTCTGACCTTATCCGAATCCTAATGGTCCTGAGGAGCCCACCCATCTGTTCCGTGAGATTCCAATGAAAAAGAAGTGAGTCGCCACTCCCCTCCATACCATGTGCAACACCTCAGAAATGGAAACTCAGAAGCAACTAAGGGCTTGGATTTGCTTTGCTCGTCTTTATGGCAGGGAGGATGGCACACTGTACATGGAGTTTCATCCCACGAAATCACCACTTCACTTCAACCTTATTTTTTTAGTGTGGTAAAATACATGTAATGTAAAATTGACCATTTTAACCACCTAGAAATGCACACTTTTGTGGCACTTAGTACATTCACGATGTGCCACCATTGCCTTGATGTAGCCTCAGCACTTCCATCACCCCGGTCGGCTCCCTGTCCCCATCTCCTTCCCGTGTGAAGTCGGCTGTCACACACGTCGAGTCCTGACCGGCGGTGCTGCCGACAGGAGCCCCCGCGCGGTGTCACTTCACGGCAGCGTCTTGCCCAGCTGGCCACGCCCAGGACGTGGCAGCAAGCGGCCCTGGGAAAGCCGGCAGCTCGGTGCGTACCAACTGAGTCATCAGAGCAGTTGTGCCGACCCTGCTGTCGGATGTTACTTTTGGCCAAACTGAGCATGATTTTTCACTCAGTTGATTCTGTGGGTTATTTTCATTCAATGTCATTTTCTCTTGGCATTTCCTGACCTAACCGGGAGCTGATCACCCGGTTCAGACAGACGGGGAGGGAACCGTCTGGACTTCCCAACAGCGTGATCGCGGCTCTCAGTTCCTGCATCACAGGGGCCCCTAAGACCCGAACTTTCTGAGACGCTTTCCTCTTCACAAGCACAGCAGTTGGCTGCCGAAACGAATCCCTGCCCCTCAGAATACCTCTGCCAGTTGTATCAAATGCCTAAAACAGTTCTAATAACAGACTTTAAGGTGAAGCAAAAACACCTGGGAGAGGGCATGTTGTTATCAATTCACCTGGCAGGAAATGGCTGAGGCTGTGTCTTCTCCTGAGCCTAAGATTGGAAGAGGAAGACCCTGGGCACAGCGGCAGGTCTTGGGGTGCACCTGCCTCAGCCCCCTCTAACTGGCTTTCAGCAGGACAGGGACACCCAGTCCCCCTAACCAGCTCCCGGGGGCTGCCCCGCCTGCCCACGTCCCCGCTGGCTGGGCCCCCACCTCGTGCTCCGACATGCTCGTGGAGCACTGGATGCCCATGTCCACGGGGTTCCGCTCTATGAACCGCTCGGCCAGGTCGGGGTTGGGCGGGATGTCAATGTTCAGCTCAGCCTGGCGATCCGAGAAGTTGCACTGCTTCCCAAACTCGCTGCGCTTCTTGACATACACGTACACGATCTCCATGGTGCCAGGTGCTGCGCGGTAGAGCAAGAATATGGGGTCAGGGGCCTCTCCTGGGTCTCACCAGGGGCAGCTCCAGATTCTCAATCTGGTTGGGGGCCAGGAGTGCCAGGGGATTTGTCAAGAAGCTGATCCGCATTTTAAAAAATAGTTTATTGAGTGCAAACTACATGTTATACGTTATTTTGGTCAGTCTTCACAATTGCCCTCTGAGGTGGGCAATAAAGTTGCCATTTGACTTTGGAGGAATCTGATATTCAGAGAGGGCAAGTGGCTTGCCCAGGGCCACACAGCTAGTAAGTGGGAGAGCTGGTCTGTCTGACTCCAAAGCTCCTGCCCACCAAATGGTACAGGTTTTTACTTAGTTAATGTATTTACTGGGAAGCAGGAGGAAATATTGATTATGAAATGATGATTATGTTGGACTAAGTTCCCCATCATGAGCTGGACCTGAATCACACAGTGCACAGATTTAAGAGCCCCAGATCTCTCGGGAACTCCCCCATTTCCCACCCAGCCACCCAACTGTCCACCCAATGGTCCGAGTCAGAGGCTCACCCAGTCCCAGAGTTCTAGGTCACCAGGATCCACCCTCTACTTCTTCCTGGGGCCCCCTGGGAATCTCTTCCCTCCACGTCACCCCAAACAAGATAGGGCCAGGAGTCAACCTGGGAAGGGCAAGAAATGCAACTGCTTCCTTCATAGACAGAATAGTTCAGCCTTTGGGAAACCCTGAGATTTGTGCTACTGGACCTGAAAGGGGAAGTGGGGAATTGGAAAGCAGGCCAGGCCCTGATGTCAGGTTCTGGCTTTGCCATTTATCACCTGCGTGACCTCGGCGAGTACACGCAACATTCCATCCTTCCAGCCCTCTCACAGGATGCTGAGAAGGTGTAATGAAGGGGCTCCGGCCAATGCAGAGCTGGCGTTCAAATCAAGGGGGTGTTTCCTCATGGATGCTAAGTGAAAGTCTTAAAAACCCAAGTGTGCAATTCCTACCAATTGCCCTTCACTCACCCCACAGGTGACCTTTACCTTTTTGACTTCCTGTTACATCAACAGACTCTATGGATGTGGCTCGCTTAGCGACTCACTGTGGAGTTTAGCAGAGCTGCCTGTGGCTCCACCTAACCCTGAGAAACTCTTACCTTTCATGGAAGTTTCCCCAAGGCTCAGATTTTGTGTCTGAGCTCCTGACTCTGCCCTGCACAGAGCTCTAGGGAAATAGCTATCAGCCCAGGGGGTAGAACAGGGAAGATGAATTGTATGAGAGACTTGCCATGGCAAGATTTCAGACCAAAGCCTTTCAACAGCCACGACGTTAGGTTTCTTGCCTATAAGCAGGGACTGCTCTCGTTTAAGGACACTGGAACCCAAAAGGAAAATGCTTGGGGGTGTTTCCTGATTTGAGTAAAATCCATAGACAACTAACCAAACTTACTAAACAGATCAAACAGTATTCTGCAACAGAAATGCTCAAGTAGTAATTCACTTGATGAAGAAAATTTGTACGGAGATTTTGGCCCAAGAATGCTCTCTAGGACACCCAAAATGATTATATATATATAAAAATATCACAGGCTTTCCTAGGAAAGCAGAAGTTTTATGATATGACAAACTGCATGCTTTATCTTCATTCTCATTATAGCTCCCACTATTTCACTTACTCATTCAGCAAACATTTAAGACAGATGATGAGTAATCGAGACAGTGACCAGCATAAGAATAGACCTGGATCAATGGGATGGAACTGAGAGTCCAGATATAAACCTTTATGTTTACATCAGTTGATTTTTGACAAAGGCAGCTCAATGGGGAAAGAAGGTCTCTTCCACAAAGGATGCTGGGATAACTGGATATCCACATGCAAAAGAATAAACATAGGCCCTACGTTCTCACACCATAAAAAAAATTAACTTGAAATGGATCATAGGCTAAAACTTAGGAGAATACAGAAAATCTTTGTGACTTTAGTTAGGCAAAGATCTCTTAGGTGGGACATCAAATGTGTGGTCTGTAAAAGCAAAATTGATTAATTGAACTTTATCAAAATTAAAAACTTTTGCACTTCAAAAGACATCATTAAGAAAATAGAAAGACAAGCCAGAGACTTGGAGAAGATATTTGCCAATCATTTATCTGATAAAGGAGTATATGTGATTGGATTGGTATATATAAAGACCTACTGGATTCCAGACGCCGTGAAGGAGGCTCTACAAACACCCTCTCGCTGCCACCACAGTCCCCAAGGCAGTGGTCATGATTCCCACTTAGATGAAGTAACCTGTTCAAGGTCATGGTTCTCAAGTTCAGGCAGAGCTCGGATGCAAACCCAGGCACGCCTGGTTCTAAAGCAGTGGCTCTTAACCTCAGCTGAAGCTGAAGTTTGAAAACGCAGGATGCCTGGGTTGAACCCTGGGCCAACTAAATCGGAATCTCTCATCAGTATTTGTTAAAGTTCCCCAGGTAAAGCCAATGTTGAGACCCACTCACTGATCTAAAGCAAAGGCTCTTAATTCCCCAGCCAGCCTCTCTCGAAACTGGGATTCTCATTTAAAATTTATAGATTCCCAGGCCCCTTTCTGCAAATGCTGAGCCATATGTCTGGAATAGGGCCTGACAATCTGTATTTTTCCACAATCACCCCACATATGTATTATGATCAGACATGTGTCTTGGTCTATGTCCCCTCATTCCTAGGGCTGCAAGAAACCAGACCAGTGGGCCCTGACTGCTGATCCCCAAGACATAGGGCCAAGAGCTTGGTAAGAAACCAGAAGCAGGCACCAGGGGCAGCCGGGACCCTGGAGTGGCCTGGTGGGTTGCTCCTAAGACCCTTTCCATCCATATAAGCCATTCCTGGAAGGTCGCACCATTCTATCCCATCTCCAGCCCCAAAACAACTCAACCTGAACCAGACTCTCATGGAAAACAGTATTTTTCCCTCCTTCTTGTGGGTTTGGAACTCTCTGCTCTGGGAAGAAGTAATGGCTTGGCAGGCAGAGGGTGGGGAGAAAAGTACAAATTGCAGCCGGGTGTCCTAAAGTGTCTGTTTCATACAGATGAAGATAGGACTCCGTGAAAAAGAATGTACCTTCAATTCAACTCGCCCCTCTGCCACCGCCCTAATGGGCAATGAGGCTGCTGCCCAGGGCTCCCACGCAGGGCTGCTTGACTCTGGCAATTACGGGCTGCCTGTCTTCTCCTCGTTTCAAAGACAACTGCTGCCAGACGGCCGGCTCCTAGGAGACACAAGGAGGCATAAGAGAATGAGGAAATTCCAGGAAGACAAAAATAGCCTCTTTAGCACAGATCATATTTTTAACAGCTTTATTTTCTTCTTGGTGCTTCCCAAGGCCAAGCCAGGAGCAAGAACAGAAGCATTGTCTGGAGGCAGACAGAAGGGACATTTAAAGCTGGCCCAGTGATGGGAAGGCAGTCATTCAAGAACAACCTCTTTCTCACAAGCGGGCTGGGCGCAAAGAATAGTGAGGTCAGCACAGGGGGTCTTAGAGGCGTCGTAGGGTAAGCTTACCCAAGCGTGGCTGACTGCAAAGGGAGCTATGAGGAAGACAGAAGCAGTCTCGCTGTCCTCTTGGGAGTTCCGGGGAGGAGCTTGCCCACCCATGGGCACCTACAGACCCAGAGGTGGGGCAGGATGTTGCAGCGAGTCTCAAACACAAGAACACGAGAACCCAAGGCACGCTGGTCCAAACGCAATTAGCTGCCACATCCCAGGGCGGTCAGATCGACATCTTCACCATTTATAAAAACAGAACTCTTCTTGCAGTAATAATGAGCAAAGCAATTCCTAGAAAGAACCTCCGTGGCTTAAGAGAAAGTGTGTTTTTCAGGCTGGAGCGGGAACAAGGAGAGTTGGGTGGAAGCTTGGTGGGAGGCCTGCTGGAGGGCTCTGTGGCAGTCTAAGGAGCTGAGAACATTTTTCTCTTCTTCCCGGTTCTTGGGGCAGCCCCAGTCTGTGTGTCTCTTGGGCCTGCGTGGCACCTGGCAGGGCAGAGGGATACAGGGGCGGTGCTTCCTTCCCTCTTTCTTACCCCCTGGAGTTCTGGGGTCCTAAGAGACCTCAAAAGAGGCAGACGGCCTAGGGACTCCCCTACCCCATGCTTTGCTGAGAATGTTGGGGTCATCCTGAAGTGAGCCCCACCAGAAGATGGAGGATGAAGACAGGAAAAGGGTGGGAGGAGGTACAGAACTGGAGGGTGACACGGGGTCAGGGTTTACCAGCTCTTCCCATTACCGTGTCATGTCTTCAGGAATACTGTGGGCTTTTTATTCAACTCCCACCTCCAGTTCCTGGCACAGAGGGGCCCAATACTTGCTTTATTACATGCACGTGAAAATGACACAAACTGTGCAAGGGCTCTCCTCCCAGCGCCCCGCCACCCCTTCCTTCTCTGACTTTAAAAAACAAATCATGATAAAGCAACGAGAGGAAAGGGGGGGAAATGGTGTCTGAAACTGGGAGAAGAATGCACTTCTGGGGTTCAAGAGAATGTGATAAATGCTGACCCCGTTGTGGGAAGGAGGACCCCTGTGTGACCCCGAGCGTGGCACCTGATGGAGAACACGGTGGCAGGCTGAGGGATAAATGAACCCTGTGTTTCAAGTCCTCCCCACCTAATGGTGCTCTATAACTATTAATTTCCTTCCTCTCCTGCTTATCAGAAAGCTGGTGTCCTAACAGGGCCATCGCCCATCATCCCAGTTTCCATCCATTCAGCTGTAAACCCTTTAGGGGTTCCCGTCCCTTTGGAGGGGACAGATCATATCAGGACCCCCGACGGGGGAGGGAGCGCAGGAAGCCAGGTGTTCAGAGCTTGTGGGGTCCTGTGATTTGGGGGGCGTGCGAGGGGCAAGGACTGAGGGGCCGCGGGAGCCTGCGAGCCTCCTTCACGGCATCCGGAATCCAGTAGGTCTTTTTATATACACCAACCCTGCCATCAAGGGTTACCCCACAAAGACGCTACTCCCCCCACTCCCACCCCCACCCCCACCAGGCGTCTCTTGCCCTGCACGGGATTGTTCCTCTCAGGGG
>PVKY010008714.1:0-13868 GCA_004027775.1 Bradypus variegatus
TGGCTTATCAGTCTACCATCTTGCCTGAATGTTGGGGATATAAATTAATAAGCATTGATTTACAAATATATTTCTCTTCTCCCATTTACAAAATACATCTGTTATTTGTATTGCAAATGGGTGAATTAACTAATGGGTAGCTCAGTCCCTGAACGAGGTAATGAAATTGTTTTCATCAATACAATGATAGTTTATTCGGTACTTAGTACATTTAGTGCTTCAGATCCACGGCAGTAAAAGGAATCCAAGCAAGTTCAAAGTGCCTTCCTGAGTCACTTGTCCCATTAGAGCTCAGAGAAAAGGACTCTAAAGTGAAAATTGATGGTGATTTTGTTTCTGGATGTTTAAAACCAGATGCTCCAAGAAACCTTCCTTGAGTTAAAGTAGTAAAAGGAGCTTTTCTTTTCTGAGCCCTACTTCTAAAAGGCATTTTGCACCTGCCCTGGTTAGAGCATCCTGGGCCCAGGTCTCAGTTCTCTCCGGGATCCTCCTGTGCTCCCTGCATTATTTAGGGTCGGGGCACACCGTGAAGGCCATGAGTCGATGTCATCAGGCTCTGGGGAGACATCAGGTTGCCCCATATCCCAGGAAGAGCTGTCTGGAGGCTGAGGGATTGGCTTTTAATGTGGGGAAACCAGAATCAATAGGTCAGCCAGGTTGTGTTTCCTCTCTCCTGAGTGTGTGAGTGTGTGAGTGTGTGTGTGTGTGCATGTGTGTGCATGTGTGTGCATGTGTGTACAAGTGCACACATGCAGGGCTGCGTGCTTGCGGCACCAGGTGCTTTAAGCGAGTCGGCCTCTGCAAAGACATCAGAGCTTCCTGGTCCAACCGTGCCCTGCACTGTGGTGTATCCGAGGGCAAGTCTGTCTCTGAGGCTTCACTGGACACAGTGGAATCCTCACGCTGGGAATGACCAAGAAACCCTCCAGTCTTTCAATCTCATTATACAGAGCGGGGCTGAGGAACAGAACTGGGGAAGACTGCCTCAGGTCACGAGGATCAAAAATCTAAGTCTGGCTGTTATGAACAAAAAGAGACGGCCTTTCCAAGCACGTGGATTCTCCTTTAGATGTGCAATAGAAAAAGAGTCCTCGGAAAGATTCATCAGCGACCTTTATCTTTATGGCTTTCCTCCTCTCCTCAACACCCACTCAGCGAAAGACCAACCCCGATGACGGCCTTCTGACCTTGCAAGGAGACCCTTTTAAAAACTGGACAAAGGGGCAGCTGCCTTAGGTGGATGTTACCTGTGACCTTGGGATCTGGGTCCAGAGATTCCCCCATCACCTACATGTGCTATGCTGAGGGACTCACATATTCTACAAGAGAACAATTTCTGTGTTCCTAGGAGAGTACCCCAGACAGAGAGGAAATGCTGACTTCTGAGTGGCTGAAAGGGACACCACACAGACCGTCGATTTTGGTACAGGGAGGGCTGAGAACCCCTGAGAGCACAGAGTGCCAGGGGCTGCGGCTCGGCTCGCCAGGTGGAAGCGTCCCAGGGGATCCGACCCAGCGCCTCGTTGCTTGCACCAGTGAGCACCTTAACCATCTCCATATTTAATTTATATTTTGTTCCTCTGTTCAGGCCAACTCTCCGACTTCTGACCCCACTGCCCCTTCACCCCCCTCCCCAGGCCCTGGACTTTGCTGCAGCTTCTTCCCTTCCCGCTTGGAAACACTGTTCTTTTGCTGCACTCAGCCATTCCGGGCAGCTCCTTCCCTGGGAGGTCAGTGCCCCGGATTCCCCTCTGCAATCCCAGGGACCCCAGTGTGAGGCTCCCCAAGTGGGTACGTGGGAGGAACAACTCAGGAAACCCCCAGGACAGAAGGATTGGTTGGAACCTTGGGTGGCTCCTCTCTTGCTTCATCAAATGCACTTGGGGGTGCAGGGGTGTGGGCTAGGGGACCCTGCCCTTGTAGGGAAGCTTCTGGAGGGTGGCGTTCTCTCACCTTTTATTTCTTCTTTCTCCCGGGAGAACACAGCGCATCCTCAAAGAATCTCTGCTTTGTTACAGTGAACTAAATTATCTTAGCTCTGCCTCCTGTTTTGTAAAATTGGAATCGCAGCAATGCTTTTCCCCAGTTTTATGAGTGATGGTGAACTTGTGAGACGTTTTCCCACAAGGTCCTGGCACGTAGTAGGCACTTGGTAAACGTTTCTTTTTTCAAATGCACAGAACTAAATTATGAAGACTGTGCCTCTCTCTCTTCTTTGGCTGGAAGGCAAACAACTGTTCCAGCCCCCACAGCTGTCTGATGCCCCCGTCCCCAGGCAGAAGCGTGGACGTTTCCAAACCCAGCAGTCTCAGACCTGGTAATTCAGGTCACTAATGAAATTTCCAGGCTCTATTTCTGCTGCCCCAGCATTTTTTCTCATACTGAGGCTTACAAGACTTAAGCTGCGGTACCCACATCATGAAGGATGGTAGCGGCTGCTGGATTGGAGAGAATCCTGAGGCTGTGCAGCAACTGTGTTCTAGAACAGCTGAAACCAGGCTACAACAAGGAACTGCCATTATAACGAGGTGATTGAAGAATCAAAGCTAACGTTACATTGCTGATGCAGAAATGCAGCCACCATGCAAAATTTCAACAACATAGTAGTATAAACAGTCAAAAGCAAAAGGCCAACACATACTCAAAAATGTTCTCAAACCACTCTATTCCTCAAGGTAACCAAGTTAACTGTTTGGTAGTAGCCTTCTCAAACTTTTGCTTCACATTTACACATGAATACCTGTGCATACGTAGATATGTTGATATTCATTATTTCAATGTGGTTATGTTATATGTAATGCTCTATAACTTGCTTTTTATTTCATATATTAGAGACGTTTTCATGTTAGTGCATATAGATGCACCTAAATACCTAAATATTTTTAAATGTTACATTTTATTCTATGATACAGATTTATCACTCACAGTTTAACCAATTTTTTAAGACAGATTAGGTCTGTTTTCAATGTGCCATACTGCAAAAAATGCTGCAGAGAATATATATACATATATTTCTTTGTGCAATTATGCTTTTCTCTAGAATACTATTTTCACTATAATTGCTGTTTAATAAATTCCTGCAAAGCTCTGCAGCTGCAAACAACAATTTTACTAAACTCACTAATCTCAGGATCTGGAATTTGGTATATGCAAACTCAGGACAGCTTGTCTGTTCCACTGTATCTCGGGCTGGACATTGGAATCATGTGGAAACTCCTGTGGGAGACATTTCCCACATATGCTTCCGGATCCTTGCCACTGCTCATCACAGAGATGTGTTCAGGTAAAGCTATGATCTTGGTTTAAAAAATCAAAACCACTTTAATTTTGAATGACATATTTTTTTCAGATACCTTCAATTGCTTTTCAGGGCTTATATTTCCTCTTCTTATTTCAATATTTCCTTTGGTAATTTACCTTTGGTTATAGAGGCAGCATGTTCTAGAGGAAAGAACATGGGTTCGAAGTAAATCCTAAGAACAACCCTTGGCTCCTGTCCTGCCTACAGGGTTGCCTAATGTTTCTGAGTATCGGTTGCCCCAGTTAAAAAAATAATAATTCCTGCCTTGTGGGGTTCTTGTGAGAATTAAGTAAAATGATGTATATAAAAGACAGCTGAGTGAGAAGTATGCTTTCTTCTCTACACAGCTCACTGGACTGCAACCCCTGTCCCTGCTTGTTCCCAGTTCCTCCCAGACTCCAAAAATATCTGTGCAGATGGTTCTTTCAGAACCTGGGGAAACATATATACATTTGCAGTGGTAGGTCCAGCTACTGGATGATATTTAGACAAAAATAACCCCACTGAAAATCAGATTTATTACTTGAATTAATAAAAGAGAGGCATTTCTGCAAGTTCTAAAAATATTGCACTGAAATCATGCCCTTTCCAGACTCCCAATGCTGAGTAAGGTAAACCCAGCCCCTCGGTTTAATAGGCTGCCAATAAGTCCCTTATGCCAATGGGAAGCTTCGCTGGTGCTGAGATACTTCTAACTGGTCTGAGCAAGCACATCTTCATCTGCATCCAGCAACACGTAACCTTGGCAACAGCTTGTATCTCTGGATTCCTGTTCATTTAGTGCAGATGAAGCTCCAATGCTGCACCAGGAATCTGAGGGCCGAGCTCAGCGTGACCAAGGCGTGCGTCTGAGGCCTCCAAGCCCCTTGCCAGCCCACCAGGGTTCTGATTTTCCTGTCATCAGCACCAATGGGAATGGCACAAGCAAATCATTCTAGAACATTGATTTTTTTTATGTTTAAATACTTTTAAGTAACATTTGACTGCCACTCCTCTTATAAATGGCGGGATGTATGTGGGAAGCTTTAGAGTGTTGTGTTAAGAGCTTAGGTTTCGTATTTCGACAGAGTGAAAAATGTGGCCAAACTTCTTTTGAACTAGGACCTCAGGGCATTTACCTGCTACCTCTGAGCCACAGCGTCCTCTGCTAAAGAGATGCAATCATTACAGTGATGATTTTCCTCCTTGCAAAGTTGCACTAAATAACAGAAAACTTGAAATGGAGTTTTAAAGAGAAATGAGATACACTCGTTAGAGAGAACGCATTTACAATTTGCTACCCCCCAAGCCCCGCCTGGCCTGCCTGGCGTGTTCTGAACTGGCCCCGAGTTCCTCTGATGGAGAAGGAAGCAGAGGTGGGGAGACTGAGCCCCCGAAGGCGGAGCCTCCACACCTGCAGGTAGCACTTGTTGGCATCACTGTTCTCGGGCAATTTACAGATGTGCATATGTGGACTTGTTTGTAGATGTGGGTGAGCAAGAAATTGTCCTTTTCCCCCAAAAGCAGAGCAACACAACAGCAAAACCTGAGTGACAGAGGGCTCTGCCAGTCCTGTTTAAATGGTTGAAGCTCCACTAGGACTTTTTTCTCTGCCTTTTGCCTCCCCCTGCCACGGCCATGGCTAAACCTTGTTTGCCTATAGTGTGGGAATAAGTGAATCCGTGACTAGATTTTGCCATTGGGTACAGATTCCTGGCCATGGGATCACACTCGGTTAAAATGGCGTGTAAACTATGGATTGGAGCAGATGGCTCAAGGATAGAAATGGGAGCAGGAGTGAGCATCTCTGTGTGTCTGTCTGTCTTTCTGGGCCCAGGAGTCCAGGCACGTGACCTTGTGGACTGAAATTTGTGGCAGGTGTAGAGGCTGTGAGTTCAGATGACAATGTCTGTAAATGTGTGTGCTAGTGAATTTATGTTGTGCCACTTCTGTGTGCTTGCTGTTGGGTAAGGGGACGGGAGCAGCTGAGAATTAGGCGACTGTGTATTCACTTGTCGCAGAGACTGGGGCCGAGCAGGCCAGGCTTTGGGTCTGTGGGGGCCAGTTCGGTCAACGGTCGATGACTCCAGGCAGGACGGACCCACGCTGGCCTTGCCCGGGTGCTGTGAGCGGGGCTGTGGCCAGCTCCTCTGGCCGTGGTTCTCAGGTGGCAGCTCGCCTGTCCTCGGTGGCCACACATCTTCAGTCGCAGAGGCTGCTGCCTTTTCCGTCACGTCTTCTACGCGGTTCCCCTCTGGTGTCTGTCCATGTCCTTTCGTCCCAACTGGAGGGCACCGACCGAGTGTGCTCCTCCTGGCACAGTTTAACGGGCACATCCCTGTCCGACTGGTAATGTTTCTATGCTCTGGAATGTCCACAGAGGATTGGGAGGCCGTTTCCCTCCAGCTGGCTCACATCACACAGGAGGGCCGCACACCCCAGAACGGAGCCCTGGCCTGCCCCAGGCCCCTCAGGAGTGGGGAGCCCAGGTCTCCCTGCCAGGAGCTTTCAAAGGCCCCCTCCTCCGTGAAGCCTCCCTGACCTGCCTCTCTATGCTCTTGGAGCACACGGGGCCTCCCTCTGCAGTTTGCAGAACACTTTAACGAGCGCACTTCCACTCGTGTCCACATGTGCCCTGCGTGGTGGTTTCTCAGCTTCTCCGAGGACCGACCCCAAGGCTCCGGGGGTGGGAGCAGTGGACAGACACAGCCGGAGGCTCAGCTCCAGGTCCGTCCTGACCCGAGGCTTGTTAGTTCCACACGCAGCCCCCGACAGGCTCGGGGCTCCTTGAGGGTGGAAGCCGCGGCCCGCGCCTCGGTGCTTCCTCACGTGGTGCTCGGCCGGACCCACGGTCTGGGAGTCTCGGGTGGTGGCCTTGGGAGCGCACCCTGCTGGGAGCTGAGTGTGCAGGTGGCTTACTGGGGTGCACCCTCGGAATGGACTCCTGTGGAGAATGAAGGGACCACCACGTAGTGGCAGGAGAGGCCTCAGCTGACCCAGGGCGTCCTGGGGCAAGTAGCCCCCCAGGGTTGTTTTAAAGAGAGTAGAGGGGATGGGGTCTCTCCACCCTGTGGCTCCACCGGGAGCCCTGTGGCCTCGGGCAGGGTCCCCTAGGGAGGTGCCACTTGGGGAGAGGAAGGCAGCTGGGCCTGCTACCAGCGCTCCCAGCTGCTGGGGGAGCGACTCAGCAGGGTGGGGGGTCTGGACACCCCTCAGAGTGGCCGATCAGTGGCAGTAAAGTGGCCTGTCCCTGCAGCATGCTTCCCTGCCCTCTGCCCAGGGCCTCAGCCAGGCCGAGTTCGGTTTGCCCTGGACGGGCAGCCCTAGGTCTGCTTCCTGTGCCCTCTTCCTACTCTGAACGCTGCCTTGGTGTGTGTGCAAGTGTGAGTGTGTGCGTGTACCCATGGGTATTAAGGCTCATTTTTGTGTTTGTTGCTCAGATTAGGGCTCAGCCATTCCTGGCTGCCCCTGGCTGCCAGGTGAAGCAGTGGCCCAGGGCAGGGGGCTCTGGTGACAGACACTGGGGTGTCTGCCTTTGCTGATTCTGTGCCCCAGAGAATTTCTGGGCCCCAGAGTTGTCACCAAAGGGCAGAGCATCCACCCAAGGATGAAAGACGCCAGGTCCAGCCTGTGGTGAGGCCTCCTGGCACCCCTCTGGAACCTCAAATAAGGGGGCCCCCAGCTCATATGGGGAGCAGACTGGGGGTGGGGTGTGCAGCCAGTTTGCATGAGACTTTCAGAGGAAATGAATGAAATGAGAGCCCTTCTCCAGCTCTGAGCCCCTGAATTCAGACTGTGTAGCTTGTCAAGCTCCCCCCAAGGCTCTGTCATTGCCCAGAGCCCTTCCACTTTTGTAGCAATGATGAAGAGGGTCTGGTGTGAAAGAGCTTTGCTCCCCGGAGGCTGGTCCACGAGCTCTGCCTGCGGAGCACACTTTCCTACCTGGGCTCTGGCCCTGGGCCTGCTGCCCACCCGACACCTGTCGTGGAGTCCAGCTGCCTTCTGAGGTCACCTTCCAGGCTGCTGTGCTGGAGGGGGTGCAAGGTGCAGCTCACTTGGGCACTTTGGGGGCTACAGAAAGAGTCTCTGGCTCCTCTACCCTGAACTCCTGCCTCTGCTTTCCCCACGTGACCCCAGAAGTCCCCTGTAGCATTTCTCAGCATTTTTCAAAGACAGCTCAGATGCAGAAACGTTGGTGGGGGGGGTGCGGGCAGAGGGTCGGAGCTTCAGTTTTGGAGACCCCAGGTGAGGGGCTTGACCCTTCCTGGAGCTGGGACCTGTGTGTATCGGGGCTGGAGGGAGAAGGTCTGAGGGCTGGGGGGTGCGAGACCCTGACTTGGGGGACGCTGGGGAATGGCACAGAGACAAACAGTATTACTGAGTTTGCTCTTTGTCCACACAGTCTCAATCTGGCTGGCACACGGCCATGAGAAGACTGACCAGAGAGAATGTTGACATAATCTCACAGACGGCCAAGTGTGGACCCTGTGTGGCCTGGGCCCCTGCGCCGTGTCACCTCGCCCTCGCAGCAGTGCCATGCGTGTCTGGGGAACTGGCTCAGAGACACAATTTGGACGCTCATTTGTAAAGCGAATCCCCTCTCCCAGAGCCAACAAAGCCTTCCAGAGTGGGTAGATCTGCTCAGAAAGTTACAAAGAGGAGGAGACCAAGGCAAAGATGGAGGACTCAGAGAAAGATAAACACGAAGATGTTGCGTTCTTTGACTATAAAAGATGGTTTTATTTCATAGACTTCACTTATTTTTTTCTGGCTAGAGTCAGAAACCACCTAGGAAGGGGTGCAGGAAGGAGGAGGCTGGAATGTCTGCTGGTCATTGACAGATGACTTCGTTCGGCTTTCACAAAGGGACCGAACTGGCAGGTGGCCCCTGGGCCGCAGCCACTCCCCTGTGTGGCTTCCTGGCAGCCCCTTGGGCCCACTGTGTAATTTGGGGCGAGCCCCTCACCTTCCATGGGTCTCACTGTGCAAAGTTGTAAACTGAAATGTGCCTTTAAATCCTGACACTCTGTGGATCTATTTTTAACAAAAATCACACATTCTCCGACACCGTGCGCTTGCCATAATGACATTTGTAGCTACACAAACTTCCCAGCATCAGAAGGAAATAGCATTTGTGAAATGTCAGCTCTTCAGAAATGACTGGCATCCAGCAGGTTCCAAGCCCATCCCCAAAACCTGCTCCGTGCTGTGCGCACGGCTCTGCAGAGCGGGCGGCCTTTGGGGTGCTGCTGTCTTCCGGGGCCGTGTTCTTGCTGACGGTGCTGCACATTGCTAGGAACAGAGAGCTACAGAAATAGAATCCGTCTGTCTCACAGCAAGTGGCTCCTGGGAGGATGCTGGGTGTGTTTATTTTTTATTTAATTGTTTTTTGAGGGGGTCAGTTAATTCTCTGTCACAGGAGATGATTTCTGGAGCTGGGGGTGGGGGAGCCCTGCAAAGCTGTCGACGATTCCCTGTTAGACAAGTCACTTATCACAGCATCTTGGCGTCACCAGCTAGAGGCTGTGCCAGGAATTCTCAGCACACATCCTGCGGGGATGCCACGGGCTCTGTGGAGAGGGCACGTGGATCTGTGTAGTGTAAAATTCCACTGCCTTGCAAAGTGCGGCCAGATTAATAGGATGCGTGAACTGCCTTTTCCACGTCTTCAGTTCAGGGTCCCCATGAGGTACTCTGGCCGCCCTGAGCTCCTGCCATCGTCCTCCGAGCAGAGCCAGCTGCACTCTAAGCTCCCCGCTTCCGTCACCTGCTTGGCGCAGGGCTCCCCACGTCACCCTCTCTGTGCGGGGGCACCAGGCTGCCTGATGCAGCATGCGGCGTCCACACAGTGGATTGTCACGTGTCCTAGTCTGAATGCACTGTTGGGAGTGTCGGCAGCCTGAGGACTCCGGAGAGGAGGGAGAATCGGGATATTGGGGCTGAGGTCCCCGTGCACCCCAGGAAGCTGCTCAACCTTCGGTGGACACGCTGGGCCCCTCTGTGTTGGTGTTGTCTGTGACCTGAGGACATGCATGTCATTGGGAATGTGCCATCAGGATGTTGTAAGTCCTGGCCGGGCTGAGCCAGAGCCCGTTAGTGTCCTCCACGAGGCCTAGAGCCAGGCAGGTTCCTGCCCGAGGTCCTCCAGCCGAGAAGAGGCCTGAGCATGGTGCCCAGAGGACAACGGCCAGGCGGGGAGTTAGAAATCGGAGCCCAGGACACAGGAACCTGAGAGAGCAGAGGACGAAAGTCACCTGAAGAGCTTCCATCGGCACCTGCCTCCCGCGGGAAGCCCTTTCGGACACCCCTCTGCCGAGGGGCTCTTGGGTTTCTCCCCTTGGGGGCCTTTTCCTCCAGCGGCAGGACAGGTCCTTGAGCGAGAGTCCGGCGGTGGTGGCCGTGCTTTGCCCTGAGGACAGGCCAGCTGAGCTCGCCGGGGCCTCTCGCAGGGTCCCAGGGCACCTTCAGAGCTGCTTCTCAGCCTCTCGCCTGCTCTGGGTGCCTGGCTGGGGGGTCCTGGCCCACAGATGCCCCCTCGGCTCTCCTTTCACCCTCCACTGATGGGCCAGAGCCTCCGTTTGCTGCCAGCTCTTCCCATCTTCACCCGGGCCCCTCATTTCTTGCTCTTTCAACAAGAATCGGTGCAGGTGAGATGGGGGCAGGCATGTGGGGAGCTCAGGGAGGGTGTTGGAAGGCTCCTAACCACACGAGCACCTCCAGGCCTCGGGGGTCCGCCCAGCTCAGGCTGAGCTGAGGACACAGGACATGAGGACATCTCCCTCCATCCACCCAGCAGCCACCATGGGGCGTTTCACCCCATTTTCCTCATCAGGAAATGGGCTCAGAGAGGGCTTGTGAAGGGCAGAGCCAGGATTAGAAAGAACATCTTCTAACCCCGGATGCTTTATGCTCCTAAGGCATCCCATTTTGGGGATGAGAATGGAGAAAAGTGAGCCAAAATGGTTCTGGTTCTTCCTGGGATCAAAAATTATTCAATCAATGAACATGAGTCAGTGGGGTGGCAGCATTTTCTCCTTGCAAAATAGTGTGTAATTCTGTAATCAGAGATTCCAGTAAAAGCGGGTGGGCTTTTACTTTTTACTTTGCCAATTGGCAAAGGTGAGCAGTGTAGCTGCACAGACGGGGGCCCAACAAGTTCAGGAACTTGATGTTTTATGCCATGACCACCTCGGACCCCACCCATCCCCACTTTGGCCACAAATCTCTAATTGGGATCCCTTCTTCTATTTTGCTTCTACATTCCCCCCTCCTCCTAGCCATGTGAGTAATATTTACTTTTAAATAATTATATATAATAAACATAGTATGCGTAACATATAATATATAATAAAAGTCATTATGTGCATTTGTATGTTTATATCTATAAAACCTGTCACTTCCCTTATTAAAAGCACTCGTTGGTTTACTAGCGCTACAAGGTAGAATTTAAACTTAAGTGTGGCTTACAGGGTTGTCTGAGTTTGGGTTCTTCCCACAGCAGACACTGAGGCGAAGTCTTGGATTCAAGGATTGCCCCAAAGAGAGGGAGGAAAGCTGAGGGTGTGTGGGCCAAGCCAGCCGCCCTGGGTGAAGGCTGCATCTCCTGTGCTGCCCCCATGGCCAGCACACTCCTAGGGGTGGGAGAGCTCAGGTGAGGGGCAGATGCAGGGCAGGACACCATGGGCACCTGAGGGAACAGTCCACGAAGCTGCTGGGCACCTCCCGGGGCAAGGGCGTGGCACGAGTCTTCTTCTCGCGTCCCCCTTCTGTCCTGCATGTGGCCCGGGTGCCACAGCGGTGACAGCCATGAGTAACACAGATGACACATGGGGTGGAGCCTCATTAAGAAAGGGTTAGCTGGAGGAGCAGGCAATTTGTCTTTTGGTAGTAGACTGACCACGCTGTAAATCTGAGACTCTTTTATTTTTAATATAAGGTCTGCTACCTTCAATTAGCAGGTGTGAGAAAGAACCAAATGAAATGGAAAGAAAAAAAAAAACAACATCAAATCACAACTCCCTGAGGCCAGCCCGGGCTCCTCCACGTTCAGCTTCTCCAGGGGCCAGGACAGAAAGGCCCAGGGAGTGTCCTCAAGTCTCGTGGAGTCTGCACTACAGAGGAGCCAGTCTGGGGGCTTCTTTAGCCTCTCCTTAATGGGCAGAACTGAGGAGACAAGCACGTGCACAGCAATTTCACTTCAGTTTCTGATCAGATGAAATCTGAAAGTTCTTCCACAATACACGGTATTCCCTCAGATGCCCGTCTTTGCACAGTCATGGCTACTTTCCCTGTTTGTCCGTCTCCACCCCTGTGGATTCTTCTCTGAGCAGCCCATGCCGACTTATTCTCCCCACCTTTGCCTCTTCTTGTACCTTCTACTTTCTGTTGACTGTTGAATTCATTAACCTCTTTCTGGACCTCAGTTTCTTTATATGTAAAATAAAGTGTTCACAATAATGAGCATTGAGGCCTAACATTTTGAATCTTCTATAATTCATAAATATGATTTTTAAGAATAAAGCCACATAATTTGGGGGGGATTCTGCAGTTTTCTATCTTTTTCTTTAAAAAAAAGTCTATTTCAATTGACTGCCTTAAAAATTCCTTGGTTCCACAGCATTTATAAATGTCTTCTATGTGCCAGGCCCAGTGGGACACACCTACAATTTATTATCCCTATCCTTGAGAAATGCATTATCCTGCTAAGAAGTTGATGTAGAAGCCCAGGAGGTCACTGAAAAATTATTCCGGTCACTTGGGGAAGCAGCAGGAATTCAGACCACGGGGAAGTTCCCCGTCAGCTGGCGACGTATCCAGGCCGAGAAACTGAACTCAGCCTCGGGATCTGGGATTTCTAATGACACTGAGTCAGTGCGGGATGGGGTGCACAGAGCCCCAGGGGGACACGCAGGGTCTGAGGCTGAGGGAGATGGGGAGGGCAGCGCCAGGGAGGCTGGAGTAGAGCTGACGATGCGGTGGCCAGGGAGAAGAGTCCAGACCGGGGAGAGCTGGGGTGTCCGTCAGTGGAAGATGGCACCCAACCACCATGGAAGTGTCCAGTGTTTCAGAGAGGGGACACTACGACATCTGAGGATGGTTGCCATGGCAGCTGTGTGGACAGTGGACTGGGCGAGGATGGGAGGCAGATCAAGAGGAGACGAGAGGCAGGACGCGGTCTTCAGGGGAACGACCGAGTGGGGCGGGGAGAGGAGAACGCCAGGCCTGTCTGATGGGATGCTGTATCTGGAGAGCAAGAAAGAGGAAGGATGCACTCATGAGGGTGGCCAGGCTTTACTCATGGTGAGGAGAGTGGGGAGTAGGGGAAAGGGACCAAAACGGGTCAACTGAGTTAAAGCCACATGGGGGGGTATAGTGGGGGGCACCAACGGAGTTCTGGAATGAGAGGAAATGGAAGCAGGGAAGGAGACGTGTCCTCAGATACATGAAGTCGAGCCCAAGTCTTCGCACACACTTTGGTTTCTTACTACTTGAGCCCTTCTCTGGAGCACGCAGGGGCCCTGCCTTCCCAGGGCACTGATATTGCAACCTGGAAACAGTCGGCCTGACCCTGCATAAGGACACTGGGGCAGGAGCACACGCTACTGGAGAAGTTCCTCCTTTATCACTGTAGTTACAAACGGTCCCGTGTTAGGGACGTGGTGTGGTATTTGCTACTTGACCTTTTAACCAGGGATCACACAGTTTCCATGTACTTTCTATTTGGTTAATGGTGCTACTTTGTTTCGTTTGTAGATAAAAACGTAGCGATTCGCAGCATATACAGAAACATATTCATTGATGTTTTGTAGAGGAATCACTTGAGCTCCGTGGCTCTCAAGAGCTGTCTCACTATCCCAGCACCCCTGAGGGGTAGAGTACACTCAGATCAGTAAAAGAGAATTAATTCCTAGGTCACCAGTGGGGGGCACAGTCTGGCCCTTGGTGAGAGAAGGGGACCTGCACCCCTCAGTGCCTGAGTCGGAATGTGAGGAAGGGAGAGCAGGAAGCTCATCAGGTGATTCTTGTACAGCCCCAGCAGGCAAGTGGTCCACTGAGACCCTCTGTCTTAGAGTTAAAACAACGGCATGGTCTGCCCCGCTCCCCAACCTTCTAATCCTAAAACTAACCTCAACCCTCCCACACCCCTCTGGACTTAGTTTTAGATTTCTGTTCATCTGGGTAACCACCCCTTCCTCTCACAGCTGAAAAAACTGGCCCTTCCATTCAGTCTTGGTTCATCTGTCTTTCTCCTGTACTAGACTGAGCTCCTCGAGGGTAGGTACCCTGTTTTATTCATCTCTGCATCCCTAGCATCTAGCATAATGCTTGGCACAGGATAGACAAATAGTAAAATTTACAGATTGAATGAATGAATGAATGAAGTGGTGGGATAAAACAATCTTTCCAGCCACGTGGTTTATGATTCCATGACACGTGAGCCATTGCAAGCTATTGTAGTTTTTTAACTACATGAGTTTGGAGCATTTAACTCCAAACTCTTTTAACTCTCCATGTGTTTGGAGCATTTAAAAATTCCCAGCCTTCACATGGCCTCACTACACACTGGGAGGTTAGCAGGGAAGAGCTC
>PVKY010008715.1:0-13859 GCA_004027775.1 Bradypus variegatus
GGCTCCAAGCTCCAACCCGCTGTTTCCCCGCACCCCAGCGTGGCCGGGGGACTCGGCGGAATCACTCACTCGTCCCAGAATGTAGACTCCTGGATTCATCAAATGCAGGTTCCCTGTGGCTTTAGCAGACCTTGTCTGGCTGGTGCTACCCCGGAGCTGACGTTCTGGGTCACTCTCTGGCCTCCGCTCAGTGTTTTTCCTGTTTGTTGATTTTTACACCAGGCCCTGGGGTATAAGCCTACTAAATTTATAACTTAGAAAATCTAAAACAAAGCTTCTAAACTGGCAGCTGAAATGTGTTTTTTGTTCTTCTCATTGTTTTAAATTTAAACTAGATGCTTTTATTTATATCTCAGGAAATTTCATGTGGAAGATCCCAACTACTCCAGAAAAATCAGAACATTTACAACCTAAACTCTGATCCACTGGTGGCATGAAGGGCACAGTGGCTGCCCACTCTCAACAAGGCATTCCAGGTCACCAAAATCTCAACCACTTGATATTTTTCTTTCACGTGGCCTCTTTTACTCTTTTATGTTATAGTCTGACTCCTATGGGCATTTGTGCATACATCCTTTGTTGGACAATATCCAGGAACCCACAGCATAGCTAAACTGAAGTAATTTATTCGGAAGGTCATATCTCTGCTAGTTATGAATTTTAAAATGGAAGGTGAGAATAAAAGGAGGTTCCCTATTAAAAAATGATAAATTTGGGCTTAGGAATATCACAAAGGGCCCAGTTAGATGCATTTTCATTTATTGTAAGAGGACAAAATGAAAATAGAACACGAATCTCCTAAAGCTATAGCTGCACATTTTAAGCTTTCAACATAGCTTTACTGAACAAATTTAGAAATTAAAGACCCTAAATAATAAAGAGATACATTTATTTATTTATTTATTTTCTGTTTGCTTCAAAAGTCAGAATTAACTCGAGAAAATATTTTGGGGGAAGTTTGGGGGAGCTCAGATCTTGGCTCAATTTAGAGGAAAGAACTTTCTAATGGAGAGCTGGCTGGAACTGTCATAAGCTACCCCATAAGATAATGAATTTTTGGCTTCTTCAGGTGTTTGAGAAGTGGTTTGGGTAACAACTTAGTGGGGATGCTGAAGGGCAGATGCATATATCTCATGAATGAACCCTAGCCATGGTCTGTCCTATGCTCAGATTCTACAAACTATGAAGTACCTAGGTTTCTAGTAGACAGAAATTCAATCATAGGATGGGAAAGGAGGGCAGGGAATGAGAGTAGGGAATATCTCACAATTAGGGAGCCCAAAGGTCCTGGGGAGTCTGCAGTGTCCTGACTCTAGCCTCCAGGATAAAGGAAGTTGTTGCAGGAATAGAAGATACAACAAAGTAGGCCATGAGTGGTGAGATCAGCCTGGAACATAGGAAGAACTAGTGCTTGGCTGAGAAGAGACCCATCTCTACAAGGTGAGAGGATTAGTGAAGACATATTTAATAGGTTAAAAAAGTGTTTGTGGGTGCATCCATGATGTATGGAGAGCTCCACTTCATGTTTTAAAAAAACACATTAGCAGAGGATGGTATCAATCATGGAGAGTGGAAAGGGGGCAAAAGTAGCATAAAGGCAAAAAAGCATGTTCAACGAGGATTCATGAAACTTCACAAACAGGGGAAAGAGGAAAGCATCCCTTACCGGCTGTCTGAAGTTTAAAAGCATTGGTCATAGCTTTTTCCTTGAGGATGAGACCCAGAGCTGCCTGGCACAAACGCTCTTTGGTGGTGGCCTTCCGAGACAGCAACAGTTCTCTGTGGTAGCGAGGGATGAAATCCGTGTGCACATTCCCAGCCTCAAACATGGGGTGGCCAGACAAGCTGAGTAAGAAGTCAATGTTGGTGTGCAATCCAACGATCTAGAAGAGAATAAAGCCCCCAGTCCCTACTGAGTGGGGAAAACAACATATTCAAAAAAATATCTGTATGGCATCTGTTCTTTCTACTAAGTGCCTACTACTAAGGACAGTTCTAAGGAAAAGCAAAACAAAATAAAACAAACAAACAAACAAAAGCACTACCATCACTACATATCTGAACTTAACACTTCAAACTAGCTTTTAATATGCTAGGACCCAGGATACAGCCTTAGACTTGGTGTGGAGACATTAAATAGACTAAGGTTAGGGAAGCACTGAATGTTAAGAAACATGAGATTCATTTGCAAGATGTGGAAAAGTTGTCCCTCAGAACACTCCCACAAAACAGGAACACTGTAAACAGCAGACAGAACTGCTATATCAGAGAGGGGATACGATTAAATGACCTCACAGGAGTTTCCTTCCAACATGAAGACCCAAATTTTACACACTGATATAAAAAATAAAAAACCTAACAAATTAACCCAAGCCCATCCAATCAACAGGATCAAAGGTAAAACCAGCAATCTGAGGCTCAGGTTCATTCATCCATTCAATTATTAATTCATATAACAGCCATTTACTGAGCACCCTCCCTTAGGCGCCAGGCCCTGATCCAGGCACTGGGGACACAGTAAAGAACAAAACAACCAAAGTCCCTGTCCTCACAGAGCCTACACTTTGGAGAGGGAGTCAGATACCAAACAAACAAGCATCTAATATAATGTCAGATGCTCTGAAGAAAAAGAAGTCTGGATAAGGGGACAGTGAAGAGCAAGGGGTCCTATTTAAAAGGGGCAGCCCGGGAGGACTCTCTGAGGAGATGCCATTTTGTTAGAGGCTGAGGACAGTGAGGAGAGAGCCCTGCGATCACACAGGGGAAGAACATTCTGGAAGAGAGAACAGGAAGCCGTGGCTCCATGTGGGTGTGTGGGACGAATGGGGAAGAGGCCGGCATGGGTGGAGCCACAGAAGTTGGAGTCTGATTGAATTAATTACACCTAACAATTCGAATTAGGAAAAAAATCAAAGTGCCACAGAAAAGCAAGAAATTCTAACAAACTGTATCAAATGAATGAAGTTGACCATAATTATTTTCAAAATGAAGAAAAATTACCAGGCCACAGGGCACACTTCAGGGGTTAACCTTATCTACAGAATGAATAAGAATTTCACACAGAATTTCATTCAAGTTTAACACTGACACTGATAGTTTTACCTCTACAATCTTCCTTTTCTAACTGAAATCAAGAAGTCTTGAAACCCTATTCCAGCCCAGGACAAATTTCCCTACATGAGGTTATTTTGTTTTTAGCATATATGCAATTGGAAATAAGTTGTCAAGACCAAAGCTCTGACAGGGACAAAGGCTGACCAGTTATGACAGACATACTTGGCTGTAGAAATACAGAGAGCCTCAGGGTCACCAACATGACCCCAGATCACTCACATTGTATTGACGGAGGCTGGACCTCAGTTTCGTCAAGGCCACCTGACGATCTGCACCCCATACAACCAGCTTCGCAATCATGGGGTCATAATGCACAGAAACGTTATCTCCTGACATTGAAAAACCACAGTTACCACTCAAAGCCAAAACTTAGAGGGATAAAACATGAGCACATTGTGACAAGCAAGGTGTTCTGTTGGGGCTTTATGTATGTACATTTTCCCACTTAACCTTTACAAACTCCTGCAAGGTGGATATCATTATCACTAATTTATTCATGAGAAAACTGAGGCTCGCAGGGGATTTACAAACTTGCCAAAAGTCTTTTGAGGGTGTAGCCACCTGAGAGCACCAGGCTTCAACATGGGCACTCAATGGACACCAAGACTGGTTTTCCCTGTTCTTTCTTCTTCTAAAGTGCTTAGAAGCGCATGCAAACACACTCTACCCTCTCACTTCACCTTTACTTCTCTGCCCTTGGTATTCCCCTCCCTCCCTCTACCCCCCACCCCAGTTTCCCCATTAGTAATACAGAATGATAATTCTTCTACCTTGTAGGGTTATATGACCACTATCACTACTACGGTGGTTAGAGTCCTAGATAATAGGAATCTGAACTATGGCACATTCTTCTGTTTAGAAATGGTTCAAGTCAAAAGATGTGGTATACTATAAACACCATTCTGGTATCTTTTTGTGATTTGGGCAGGTTGCTTGACTTCTCTGAACCTCAGGGTCTTCATCTATAAAATCAAGGGTTGGATTACATACTTTCATTCATTCATTCATTCACCCACTCGCTCACTCATTAACACAGACTGAACACCTACCAGGCCTATGCTTGAGCAAGGTATTGCAAATATAGACATGGAAGATTAGTCCCTCCCTTAAGAATCTTACAATCTAATGGGGAAACTAGACAAGGATTAAAAGTTGCTATAAAAATGATTATGTTAATAAATGATCTTATAATAATTTCAGACTTAATTGTTTTACCTCAATCTTGATTTAATAAAGCTTTTCATTAAAAAAATTACTATAGTATAATAAGGTATTCTGGGAGAAACTTCTTGGACTACATTATCTCTCCCAGTGCCAAGATGTGAGCCTTTCTTAGAATTACATCTCAGCTAATCCTTTTGAGAACCATAACTAAATTATGCTGGAAGCCCTGCTTGCCCCACAGGTTCCTCCTTTTTTTTGCCGCAAGTCCTCTCTTTTCTCTCTGCTAATCTGTTTTGCTGTTACTTAAAAAAATTTACTGACTATTAAAGCTTGTTGCGGCTAAGCGAGAGCTCTCAAAATACCAGTTTATCCATGAAGAAGTCCTAATTCCTCATTCTGCCCTCAACCCAAGTCTCCAGCCACATCTCCAATTACTCACCTTCCTGAAGAACCCTTTTCTCCAGCCATACATATTTTCTTACCGTTCTTTGAACACACCTTTAACTTTTTTTTCTTTCACTTTTCCTTATGCTGTAAAATCTATCTACTCAAATCGTACCCAGCACTCCATACTTCCCCTTAAAATCTTGTTCATAATCTGATTATATCAAATTGACCTAACTTCTTAGCCTGTGAACTGCTATCTCCCATCACTCACCATCTGCAAAACTTCTCTGGCAAATGAAATTAAGATTGTGGTAGTCAGTGGAGGTTCAGAGTGGGGGCTCTGGAGCCGGACTGCCTGAGTCTGAATCTTGGCTCCCAGCACCAGGATTGAGCAAGTCACTTAAGTGCTCTGTGCCTTGTTTTCCTCATCCATAAAATGGGGATGATGATAATGTCTACCCATAGGGTAGTTCCCATGGTTCAAGAAGCCCATATATACAAAAATAACTGGGAACAGTGCCTGTACATAGTAAGTGCCACATTACTATTAGCCATGACCATTGTTGTTAATCATATGCTGAACTGCGATAGCCCTTGCATTATTTTTTACTGTTGTTTCCTACTCTTCTTATACTAAATCGGTATTTTAAATCTCCAGCTTGATTTTTAAGTCCCTCAAAGGCAGAGTACATTCAACATTGCAGTATCAATCACCTTAAATCATTTTTTGGAGTGAGGTAAAGTAAAAAAATATACCAGTATGCACAAAACATGTGTTACTGTGGTTTGACCAAGTACTGCCACATTTCAAAACAAAAATTGCATTGTTTACTACTACTAATCGTTCTTAAAAACTAATTATTCCAGAAGGAAAATTGCAGGCTAATGAGAAATTAACTAAATCCTTTATTTTAAAGCACGTTAGATAATTCCAGAAGACTCAGGGATAAGACTCTGTCCAGAAATAATAATGCACTAAAAACTACAAAAGTACAAGACAAATTTCCACTGTACCTTGCCGTACTCCAGTTTCAATCCTGGTGGAAAGGTCTGCTTGAGGGGTAGAGAGATGCACTAACGGGCCAGCTCCCGGCATGAAGTTGTTGTCAGGATCTTCCGCATATATTCTAGCTTCAAAGGCATGGCCCTGCAGAGTTATTTCTTCCTGGCTCAGAGGAATCTTCTCTCCTGCTGCAATCTGGTAATAGCAGAGTATGGGCTTCTTGTGAAAATCAACCTTTTAGCAGCCATGAGGCTTAGTAAACTGATGGTCTTGTTTTTTTTCCATGTAAAATATACATTTGGGCTTTAAGATGGAGCAAATGAAAACTTCTGTTTTATCCACTCACTCAAGTATTATGCAAAAAACAAAACAAAACAAAAAATGATTAAAATTGGACGCAGCTTGGGAATAATCTAGGAATTATGGTGGTTTCTAGAGTTCTTAAATGGAAAAACTTTAAATTATAAATACAAAAATCAGCTTTTATTGGATATAATCAAGACGCAAATTTCTTACCACCAAAGAAATTCTCAGTTTCATTTAAAACATCAGCATTCAGTTCCCAGATCACTCTTTTTTTTTTTTTTACAATTTTATTGAGATATAATCACATAACATACAGTCATTCCAAGCATACAATCAGTTGTTCACTGTATTGTCATATAGTTGCAGATCACTCTTTTTTACAGTAAATTATTAGGTATTGTTTAGGCCTATGTTCACAGTCCTGGACTCCCTTCTGTGTAATATGAATCAGTGAGTGAGTGACACAGCAAAACAGAAAGGGGACCATGATAGCTTTTCAATTTTACGTTTATGTTATTGCATGATACCAAATTATAAAAAGGATTATTGTTTATCACTTCTGTAATTATTATTTTGGCTATTATGAACCAATACGACAATTCTCTCCCTTCAACTAGTATAACTTGGGAAAAGTTATTACAGGATGTACTTCTCTCTCTCCCCTTCAAGTTTTCTCCCAGATGTGAAAATGACAACTCTGAGAAAATAACATAGGTATGGGGGGAAAAAAAAAACAAACCTCAAAGTAACTTAGCATGACACTGAACTAGAAGTGAACATAATACAGTCAAAGGGTTCCTCTCTTTAAATCTGTAAATAAGACAGACCAGGAATCTCAGCAGTTAAGAATGACTGGAAAAAGGGATTAAATGGAAAGCCATTATGGCACAGTCTGAAACCACAGACACTGCAGCCATATGACCATTGCCTATGTTCAAATTCTGATTCTATACTTTGAAACCTGGACTAAGTTGCTCAACTTTTCTTTGCTTCAGAGAAAAGTGACTGGAATATAGTAAGCACAATGTACGCGTTACCTCTTATCATTTCATTCTTATTCTTTAAAATGAAATACTCTTTAATGTTTTAATAAAGAATTCCATGTTTTTTAACTATAAAAAAGGAAAAGGATGGCAATGTGTTCATATTCCAAGATGGGATCTTATTTCTGACCAGATAGCCCCAGTACAACCTGGCTTATCTTCACCTGTCTATTTTCCTCTGAGGTTGCTTCTACTTGGGGCTAGAAGAAACTGGTCCCACTACATCTCTGAGTATTTAGAAATCTGTGCCATCTGAGTTCTCTCAGGTTTACACACTGACTCTTTGGGGCCCCTAGACCTTGAATGTTTTTACCAGCTTCACCTGGACAGCTAACCATCTGCACCTGCAGCCTGGACCCTGGACACTTACAAGATTGGACTCTCATTCCAGGGAGGCTTGAACTCTTGGTTCACAACGTTTTACCTCTGCTTGGAAGTCAGACACCCAAGAGCCTCAAACTGAGCCAAAACTCAGCAGTGTCCACTGAACTCCCTCCCCACATGATAAAAGCCTCCTTCTCTTTCTGGAGAACCTTGACAAACTCTCACAGTTTCTTGAATTTCAGGAAGAAATATCTGTTGGTTTCCCTAACATCTAAAAGCTTTCTCTTTCCTTAACCTTTAGAAACCTTTTATCCTCCCTACTTCAAAATTCTAGCCCTTCTTGGTTACCCAAGAACATTAAAGCTGCATAAGAAAAAATATGCCCCTTTTCCTTGAATTCTGGAAGCATAAGCTCCCTTTCTCAAGCTTTCCAAATCCACTACAATTTTTCCTGACACACACACATACACTTTCTAGTCTGATATGCACCATTTTCATTATCTCCCAAGGCCATAGAAGCTCAGAAGAATCTTTTGACTCATTAGAACAACCACTCATCCCCAAGGAACCCACTAAAGTAACAGCATATGATTGTCCACAGGAGTTTGGAAAAGACAAAATTACCACAATCATCAAGACTTCAGCATCACAACATGGAAAACCCAATTTAGATTCAAGACATAAAAAGAACCCAGGATCCTACAGCTATCAAGAACAGATTCATACTACTTTGAAAAACATTTTTTTTAAATATTAAAAAAAGAAGGTTAAGGAAAAGTCTATTGTTTTCAATACAGAGAACAAAAACAGATTAAACTATTATTAATATATGAAGGATTCACCTTCTGGAACTCTCATTTATACCAGAGCTGTGAAAACTATTTGTGGTAAAGGAACAGTGTGGACTTGTACTTTGTAAAATACAGGAAACATGTTATAGCAAGGTCAAAATGCTTTAGAAGTGTCTAAACACTTCTAAATAGTTTGTGGATCAGCACTGGTATGTGGAACACACTACTGGTCTAGACCATTCCCGCAGCTCTAAGTTTCCAAGCTCATTTCAGGTTGGCTACCTTCTGTCCTGCCTCTAAAATCTGAGGATGGCCAGGCCCACAATGGCGTGTCCTCAGACAGAACTCGAGGGCTAGCAGTGAAACAATGTGGTCATGAGTGAGCCTCAGAACGTCCCGCTGGCTGCCCCATGCCTAAGGGGAAATGGTGGTAAGTGAGAGACTAGGAATCTGAGTCCATAAATAATGTCATGGTATCGAATGTAGCTTCACCTTTTACCTCCCATCTTCATGTCCTTGTCACAATCACCAAGAATTGGATCCTTGTCCAAAGTGACATCTTCTTTCAGGAGGCCATCACTTATTCTCAAGACTGATTTTTAACGGGAAAAAATATTCTCTCACCCTAAGCTGCCACTCCACCAAGTCAGTTCCTGTGATCATCTCAGTAACAGGATGTTCCACTTGCAGCCTTGTATTCATCTCCATGAAGTAGAAATTGTGCTTGGAGTCCATAATAAACTCCACAGTTCCTGAAAGATAAGACACAATGGTCACGTTTCAACAGTCCACAATCAGTAGCCAAATCAAAATCTTCCAAGATGTATTACATTGTTGTACTGCAGCCTTTATTTGATGGTAAACATTTTGCATTCCATAAAGAAAACATCTCACAATTTGCAGCAAATGATTCTCACTCAAAAAAGAGGGTGCTGCATAAAATTTTGCAACAGAAAAGGGTATCTGAGGTTTTGAGCAAATGTTAAGCCCAAATTATAAATCAGCCTCATCTGTCATGGCAGGGAGAACATGGTTGAAACGTATTACTGCACCATAGCACCAATATCCCATCTCACTCTAACTCCGTGGCAAAAAATACAAAACTTTTTTTTTTTATTGTGGATTCTTAGACGTTTCCTTAAAAAGTTCTTTTGCTGGCAACCCACTGAAAGATTTTTTAGCCACTAAATCTTATGCTAATATCTTATCTGTTGGCATTCTATTAAGCACTATAAAATCACATCCAGCTTTAAGTTATAATTTCAGACAATAAAATTTATCCATTTCAAGTCAATCTACTGTACTAAATTTTGGCAATTGTATACAGTTGTGTAACCACCACACAATGAGAATCTAAAACATTTCTCTCATCAAAAATAGTTCTCTTGTTCCTCTTTGTGGTCTATCTCTTCCACAGAACCCAGGTCCCAAGCTTTCTGTCAGATCTGTTTCCTGTCACTGTAGTTTTATGTTTTTTAGAATTTCATATGAATGAAATAATGTATATTCTTTTGTGTTTGGCTTTTTTCACTTAGCTAAAGTTAATTTCATATATATATATATATCTTTCACCATGTTTTTAAAACTCTGGGTCAAAATACACTAGTAGATCATAAAATCAGTTCAGTGATATTATTTTAAAATGGAAGAGAAGAAAAAATATCAAATAACATCACACACAGTTAGGGTAAGTACTGTTCAGTGAATTTTTGTTCCAAATACATATGTATATAAACACACATACTTGTGTATAAACTAGGGTCTTAATATAAAATATATTTCCTACTGTGGATCTACTTAAAAAAAGTTTGAAAACTGGTGATTTTCGAAGTATATGTTTCCTTTGGCTTATGAGAAATAAAGAACTGATTGTTCTTCTTTTCTATTGGAAGCAAATCTTAACATACCTGCTCCCACATAATTTACAGCTTTAGCAGCTCTGACTGCAGCTTCTCCAAGCTTTCTCCTTACTTCAGGTTCAATTCCAGGCTATGAAAAAATATTTAAAATAAATCTCCATTTCTACAGCTTACTAGAAATTTCAATTAAAATCCAATATTATATTTCTATGTATCAAATACTGCATTACAAAGAAAACAGGGATAAAAAGCTAATGTTACATATTTAATTAAGAAATACTGTCCTACAGCACAGTTTAACTGTCACATTAACAAAATTCAATGGTTCTGCTAGTAATTTCCATGAATTACTGATATTAATAACATATCTTTGCCAATTGTACCTACATAACAAATTTCATGATTATGTGTCACTTAAAATTACATCTATCAATATGAAAACTTTCAACGATTTCTTAAAGGATGATAAAAATGATCTGGGTTATGTGCCTAATAATTACTTGGAATAACAGGAAACCTTGAGATTCCAAGTTAATAAGTTCATAAGAAAGATTCATAAAAAGAAATGCATATCAGGGAGCCATTTTTTCCTTTCTTTCTTTTCTGATGGCTCCCACCTGCTTTCTTCTGCTTTCTTCCTCTAATAAACCTTAAACTTTCTAAACCATGACTTGCTGCATTGTGTGGATTCTTGAAAGGCTCTGAACCTAACATTCGGTGCCGAAGACCCGGGATGCAGGTTTGACTGAGGTTTAAGTTTCCTGGCCCCTCCGGGCAATGGGGCAGCCCCCCAGTCAACTCCGTTCCCTGAACTACACAGCCGTTCAGGTTTCCATGCATTCAGCAGCTTGAGTCCATCAACTCAGACCACCTTGATGCGATGTCGGCTCACCCTCTTGGCTCTCAAACATCTACAACTAATTCAGCCCCAGGTAGGTAAGTGATGTCTTTCTGCCCAGATCCCCCTTTGGGAGTTTTGTTCGATGTCCCATGGACATCCTGGCTCACCTAAGGGTGGCGCCTAAGCCCACTTTAACGTGGCACCCGGCTTCGTAAGCCTAGGAAACCTGAGCGCTCAGTCAAAAAATCTCCAACAGTCTGTGAGTGTCTTTCCCCATTGCAGCAGTCAGAGTAACCTGGGGGACGCCTTGGGTGAAAGACTGCACGCATTTCCTGACCCCCAATGACAAACTGGGGACGCCTGCTTTGTTGTTGCGACTGGGTCGTATGGGTCTGGGCTGTTAGTCTCACTTGAGCATCGTTTTGGGTGGCCTTTGTAAGCCTCTAAAGGAGCGGGGGAGCCGTGAGGGAGTCTCACGGGAGCAAGGGCGCCGTGGGTCTCCCCACGGGTGATCTCCGTAAGCCTCTGACGAGCGTAGCCCCAATTTGTGTCAGCCTCGTCCAGGGAAATCATAAGCCTCGAAAGAAGCAGGAAACCGTAAATATCTATCACAGGCAATCTCCGTAAGCCTCGGACAAGCAAAAGTTCCCTAACAAATCACAAGCCTGCCAAATTTCTTAAATAATCATGGGTAATATACAGTCACTTTTCAATAGCTCAAACTAAATTTCCTCCTAAATCCACCCCCTCAAATTTTTAAACTTCTATAAAAAGGGGAATTAAAACCAATACAATTTGGCTGCAGTATCCTTTAGAACAACAAAAACATTAGCCAAAAATTGGCATTTTCAATTGGCAAATTCTCACTGAACTTAATAATTTTATTTGGCACAACAACAAGTGGTCTGTAGCTTTTAAACTTAAGCTTTCTAAACCGTTTGGTCCTGGCTATTCTTGTGCCACGCTGTCCTCTCCCACCAAATCCTTCTCCTTCACAAAAAATCCCTCTAAGTCTTCAGCTTTCCTCTCTACAAAAGTTAACCCTAAAAAGCGTTTAAGCAGCTTCTGCTTCTTTAACCCTACAAACCACTCTCCTCATAACTCTTCTCTACCCCTTCTGCTCCCCTCCCCTCGCCATTAACCCCTTCCTCCATTCTAGTCCCGTCGCCGCGGCCTCCTCTCCTCACCCCGCCCGCGCGCCGCCCATGCGCCCCTCCCCCGTCTCCCACTCCAGCCCGCCTCTCCTGGGCAGGAAAGTGCAGCACAAACCCTGAATGCGGGCCTAGTGTAACCAAAAAATAAATAAATCCAAAGATAAAAAACAATTTTCTAAGCCACAAGTCACTTACTTAAAAATTTCCCTCTCCTCTAACAAAAAGAAAACTTATTTCTCTATTTAATGTGAAATCAGGCGAGCCTAACTATTTAAAACCATGTTTTTCAAATGCTCTAATCCATGTCTCATGAGCTAGACCCTCAGCTCTGCTTATTAGCTACCCAGAAATTCTTCCTACAGTACCAGGACTTAAAAGTTCAGGTGGAAACATCTGCTGCAAACACCAAACACCATCTGAGTTAAGGTAACTTTACAATTAAGACTTTACCTGTGCTGGGTAAGTGTGTAATTTTTTATTTATTGTGTTCACTTTGCTTTCTTTTGTTTCAATTAGTCTATTGTGTAATAAAGCTAATTAAGTTAATCCAAGGGTAGTGCATGCAAACTCAGTGGGTTTAAGCCCCACTAACCATAACCCCAGAGTTCTAGTTCTCCTCTTAAATTTTCTGCAGTTTGCATAATTTGCATTTGTGTGAAAAAAAGTTACATTTAAACAGCTCCTACTCCTATGTTTTGTCTTTATAATTTCTTTTGCTGTTGTTCAGCCATGGAAAACTCTCAAAACGTGCTAGTTACATCTTTCTTAAAAACTATTCTTAATAATTAGTCTAAATTTAAAAAGTGTCATTAAAATTGTTAATAAGCTATAGCTGCAGCCAGCTGGCCTTTATGTGTGATATGGCTAGCTATAGCAAACTGTCTCCAAAAAAAACAAAACTCTGTAAGTTAAAAGAAAAGTTACAGTTTAAAAAAAAATACCGACTTCCACCTCTGCTTTAATATCATGACTTCCAAAGCAAGTTAAAAAAAAAATAATGTAAATGTGCTAGCAGCCTATGAGTTTTTAAAATTAAGAAGTCAAAAAAAAAACCTAATCAAAAGGGTCCTTACAAAAACCTAAAATTCCTGAGAGAACATCAAAAGTGACTAATACAATTTAAAAATCAGCAAAAGTATAAATTTTCAAACCAGTGTCATAAAATAATATCTCTACTAAGAAATCAAATAATGAGAACTTTAACTCCCTCTCTCTATAAAGAATGTTTTATTTTGAATATTTAGCATCATTCTAACAAGTTTAATTTTAATGATAATAGTATGTTGTATAGAAGGTATAAAGAATGTTTCTCTAATTAAGGGAAAAAGGCAAATAGCTTTATCCTAAATGACTGTTTAGAAATGTAAAATAAAGCCTGGAAGAATAGAAATGTGGAATGAAGCTTAAATAAATGAAGAAAGTTACAGAAGGTTGTAAAGCAAAAAAATTTATTTCTGTATTCAAAGTTAAAAGATAGGTACAGAAAGCTGTAAAAAGTTTGTGAAAACAATTATTTCTGTGGTCAAAGTTAAAAAAAAGATAAAAACTAGTAATAATACTGCTTAACAATAGAACCTCAAAACTTAAAAGTGGTTTTATAAAACAAAATAGCATCAAATATTTTAACCACCTCCCAAGCAGTAATTAATATTCAATGTTGTGGGTATTGTGTAGTAATTCATAAAAATAAAACATTCCTCACTGTACTGCAAGCTTCTCACGTTAAGGTCTCCTGCTGTTTTTGTTAAGAAAAAGTTTCCTTAAATTATTAAGGTGTTATTTCTTCATAAAAGGTTGTAGAAGTGCTTTTCTGAGTAATCAGTGTAGGATGCAGTCTCTTTTATCAAAATAACTTCTTGCACTTCATATTAAC
>PVKY010008716.1:0-13858 GCA_004027775.1 Bradypus variegatus
GTTCCAAGAAACAGATGCAAAGGCCTGGAGTCACCCAATTCCAAAGGCACTTGGCTTTCATGGAGGACTTGTGACTTGAAAAAAGCCATGCTTTCTAGAGAGTAATTGGCCAGTTTAAAGGACAGCAGGAGATGCTTGGCTCCTCCAAGAGTTTCGGTAGTTGCGGGGTCCACGGCGGCCCGGGAGCCTCCCCGGGATTTGCTCTGCGTAATGAAATCAACGGGACACTCGGCAGGAAGCTCCGAGAGGATGATTTGGAATCTCGGAATCTCGACCTCGGTCTAGTGCCTGCCCGAGGCAGAGCAACCTCGAATTCGCTGCTTCTCCTCCCTCTGGGGATTCTGCATCCACTCTTCATTCCTGGGTTCAAATCCTGGCCCTGCCATCGGCTTGCTGTGGCTTTCGGCAAGTTATTTCCCCTGCTGACCTCCCTCCTGCATCTGTGAAATGGGGGCCATCTGTCTTACCTCACAGGGTGGTCAGGAGGCCCCCGGCACCATGCCTGGCTGGCAGTGGACACAAAGGACCTGGTCTTTGTTACAGCCACCACACCCCAGCGTGTGGCACTTATCGCAAAGGGCCCAGAATGGATGGTTCCAAGTGGCCTTTAGCCTTGGGGTCCAGCTCCAAATCAAGATTTCCCAGAGGTGGGGTCCTGGGCGCTTCTTTCTACAATGATGCCCTGCCCACCAGTCTCCTTCCACCTGCCAGGCTGTGTGTCCTTCTCACATGGAGATTTGCCATAAAGCAAGGCGTGTCCTCGATAAGGAAATAGAAAGGCTCCTGGAGGCTCGTCAGCCTTAGCCTCAAAGTGGAACCGGATACAGCAAAGTGGCTGGCTGCCAACACTCACCCACACTGATGTCAAGGTCTCAGACCTACCCCGTAGCCCCAGCTGGAAGAGCAAGTCTGGAGGTTCGTGTTGAAGTCACATGTGGACAGTTGGGTGGTCATCTAACAACCCACACCGATTCTGCTGATAGTTCCCAACAGCGACGGGATGCCGGCAGGCCAGGACATCAGTGGGCACTGGTCCGTTTCACAGCCGGGGGTGCCGAGGCACAAAGAATTGGGGTGAGGAACCCAGAGCCCTGAGTTCTCAGGGTTTTCTGGAAGGGAACCCAGCTGGCTAGATGTCCCACTGCTCTACATTGCCCTTCTCACCGCAGGAGAAATCACGCAGGGCCTGACGTCTCTCCAGGAAGCTTCCTCTTGGGAGCTGCAAACTAGCGGTGCAGAAAGCATCAATGACAAAGTGTTCCCTTGCCACTTTTTGCATTTGTTCCCACCGCTCTGTCCTCATCCTTCATGCCTTGCAGCTGTACCAGATGTGGAGAAAATTACATGTTCGCTGAAACTTAATGACCAAATTTAAAGCAATTTCGAACTAATCAGGGTTCTGTTAGGCTGGTTTTATTAATTTAATAGTCTTAAGAGTTTAGCGAAATGATGCACTTGGAAATCTTTGCTGTGGAAGCTGTTCATTTGGGTGCAGAAAGGATGGGACCACGCAGATCTTTCTCCAAAGAAAAGGATGATTTGTAAAGTAGCTAACTAATGCTTCTCAGAGATGCCCAATTATCGGCAACACTGTGGGTGGTGGGCGGCTGTACCCACCACTTAGGCTTTTAAGAACAATTTACACCTGGTGCTAATGCAGAAGGTAAAACACTGAGATATTTCTGTACACAGGTAGAGAATTCAACAGTCACTTTAGAATCATCTGTCAAGTATTGCTTCCCATTTAGGATTCAGAACAAAGCTATAAGGTGCCCTGCCTAGTAATTCTTTTTATTTAACCACTTGTTTTGGATGGTGCCTGCTGGCAAGTTCCTGGAACCCTGCCATGGTCAAGGGGCTCTTATAAACAGAGCTGCTGTCAGATTAGCCAAGCCAAAAAAACTAAAACTAAAATAAAAACCATCAGGGTCGCAATAGTTCTTGAATCTTGCAAGTAGCTTGTAGCATCTCAGCATTTAAAAAAATATATCAGAAGTTAAAATCTAGATTCAAAAAAAGTCACCCGTGTAACTGTTTAGAAGAAAGAAGTCTTGTAATTAAAGAACGAAACATGCTGCCCTCAGCCCCGTGCCCCTTTAGCTGAGTGATGCCACCTTGCTGAGCTCATTTCCTCACCTGTGAAGCATTCAAATAATGCAAACTATTACCACCACGTGGACTTAGAATACATGTGACGTGCAGGAGATGTGTGCTTCCTATACTTGTTTCTTTCTACTTTTTAAATTACCAAAGTAATACATTTTTGGAAGGTTAAAAAAAAAGAACCTCCAAAGATTGGAAGTATGATGACTATAAATTGAAATTCCCCTCCTCCACCAACCTCAAATAGTCTGTCTCAGAGATAGTTACCATCAACAACCTCGTGCATATTTTTCAAGAGCTCTGTTGTGTGTGTGTTGATAAAGGCTTCTATCCATTTATTTATATTATGGGCACACATATTTGTGTGCACATACATATAAAAGAATAATTTACATTACATATGATGCATCTCTATACACATTATATATAATCTATAGACTCACACATACAGAATCACGTGCAACTTTTAATGTGTTATTCTTTGGCTTGCTTTTTCCACTTAACAACATACGCGGACCCCGTTCGGTGTCAGCACTTGCAGCTGTAACCCCCTCTCACGGCTGCTCACTGGGGCTCTGCACGTCGCGCCTGTGATTTAACCCTCCCCTTCCCTGGAGCGGTCACGACAAAGCGCCACAAACGGGCTGGCTGAAAACAGCAGCACTTTACCCCTCACAGTTCTGGACCAGAAGCCCAAGTCCCGGTGTCCACAGGGTCACCCTCCCTGCGAGCTTCCAGGGAAGACTCTGTTCCAGGCTTCTCCCCCCCACCGCCTCCCGCGGGTGCCCACAGCCCTCGGTGTCGCTGCGCTTGAAGGCACATCACTCCCGTCTCCTCCCTGTGGGCACATGGCCTCTCCCATGTGTCCTGTGTGGTCACGTGGCCTCTCCCGTGTGTCCCCTGTGGTCACCTGGCCTCTCCCGTGTGTCCCGTGTGGGCACATGGCCTCTCCCGTGTGTCCCGTGTGGTCACATGGCCTCTCCCCGTGTGTCCCCTGTGTGGTCACATGGCCTCTCCCCGTGTATCCTCTGTGTGGTCACATGGCCTCTCCCTGTGTGTCCCCTGTGGTCACATAGCCTCTCCCTGTGTGTCCTCTGTGTGGTCACATGGCCTCTCCTGTGTGTCCCCTGTGTGGTCACATGGCCTCCCCTGTGTGTCCCCTGTGTGGTCACATGGCCTCTCCTGTGTGTCCACTGTGGACACATGGCCTCTCCCGTGTGTCCCTTGTGTGGTCATATGGCCTCTCCCTGTGTGTCCCCTGTGGTCGAATGGCCATCTCCCCGTGTGTCCCTGCAGTCACATGGCCTTCTTATAACGAGACCAGCCATTGGATTTAGTGCCACCCTAATCCGGTATGACATCCTAACTGATTACATCTGCAAAGACCCCATTTCCCAGTAAGCTCTCACCCCCACGAACCCGGGTTGGGATTTTAACGTGTCTTCTTGTGGGACACAATTCATCCCAAAACACTGATGGACAAGCAGGTTTCCCAAGCTTCTCCCTGTTGGAGCCCAGGAGCAGGGCCAGTCCTTTGTGTGGGACTAGTGCAGGCATGAGGCCGGGGAGGGGCAAGGCCTGAACACACGGGACTGAGGGGTGGGGTGTGGACTTCTGCTTTGCATATTACTTGGTAATACAAAGTAAAGCTCCAAGTGTAGTGGTTTGTTCTAGGCCCGGTCCAAATGCCCCTGCATCAAAACAGCTGCCTCCAAGAAGCAGCACCAAAATAGCTCTATCAGAATAACTGCACCAAAATGTCCCATGCCCAGACACAATCCGGTCCCTGCCCTCAGACTTCCAGCTCTAATTGGTTGGAACGAGGCAGCTAAACAAATCCCCACAGCAAGTGCAAAAGACCAACGATAGAAGCCAGCTCAAAAGAGGGGGGCTTCTGTGGAAACTACAGCGCAGGCAAACAGATATTCCCTCAGTCTCCAGATTTTCTGTATGTTTAAAATATTTCATAATGACAATAACAAATACATTTTTAAAACTGAAAAGTGCCAAGAACTTTATTCATGAAATCTAGAATGTAGCCCAGGTTCCCAGATGTTTCAATTTTATGAACCAGTTTTTTAAGTTAAAGAAGGGACAAACAGAGGATTGACAACTTTTATTTTGCTAAGTAAGGATGTTAAAAAAAAAAGATTGCCATGTGTTTTCATTAAAAGAAGATACATTTTATGTGAAAAAATGAGCTTGGATATAAAAGATAGTCTGTACCAAGAAAGAGCAGTAGCCATCCTATTCCTGCACAAGTGTTTGGATGCCACACTGTCCTAGTTTCTCACTTCCCACAATCACCACTGAAAACACCTCCATAGGCTGCACGAGCTCAGAGGTTCCTGCGTTTGGGAGCCACAACCCTAGCAAACACTGCTCTCCTGGCAAACCCATGGCCATTTTCAAGACTCTGCTCAAATGCCCCGACAGTCCTCCTGCCCCATGGCTCGCCAGCCTCCCACCTGCCCAGTACAGTCCCCTGGAACACTTCTCACTGCTGCCTAAAATGCCCCTTCTTCACCTGGGGAGCTCTCCTGTGCACTCCCAGACCAGCCAAACACTGCCTCCTCCATGAAGACCTCCAAAGCACACCTCCAGGGAGACTCTAGATTACAGCCCACCAGGTAGGTTCCAGATTACACCCACCAAGGAGACTCCAGATCACACCCCACCAGGGAGGTTCCAGATTACAGCCAGGGAGACTCCAGATTATACCCCAGGGAGGCTCCAGATTACACTCCAGGGAGGCTCCAGATTACAATCCAGGGAGGCTCCAGATGACAGCCCAGCAGGGAGGTTCCAGATTACACCCATGTTCCAGTTTGCTAATGCTGCCGTTATACAAAATACCAGAAATGGATTGGCTTTTATAAATGGGGTTTATTTGGTTACAAAGTTATAGTGTTAAGGCTATAAAGTGTCCAAGGCAAGGCATCAACAATAGGGTACCTTCACTGCAGGATGGCCAGTGGTGTCTGGAAAACCTCTGTTAGCTGGGAAGGCACATGGCTGGTGTCTGCTTGCTCCCAGGTTGCATTTCAAAATGGCATTCTGCAAAATGTCAGTGTCAGCTTCCAATGGCCATCTTTAAAATGTATCTCTCAGCTGCAGCTCTGTCCAAAATGTCATCTCAGTTGCTCTGCATCTGGGCAAAGTACTCCAGTGATCCAATAACGACCCACCCTGAATGGGTAAGGCAACAACTCCATGGAAATAATCTAATGAAAGGTCTCACCCACAGTTGATTGAGTCACATCTCCATGGAAACACTGAACCAATAGGTTTCCAACCTAATCAACACTAATACATCTGCCCCCACAAGATTGCATTAAAGAACATGGCTATTTCTGGGGGACATAATACATCCAAACCAGCACAACCCACCAGGCAGGCTCCAGATCACACCCACCAGGGAGGCTCCAGATCACACCCCAGGGAGGCTCCTGAATCATGTCCTGCCAAGGGGTCTGTACTGGTTTGAATGTATTATGTCCTCCAAAACGCCATTATCTTTGATGCAATCTTGTGTAGGCAGACTTATTGTTGATTAGATTCTAATTCTTTGATTGACTGTTTCCATGGGGATGTGACTCACCCAACTGTAGGTGATAACTCTGGGTAATTTCCATGGATGTATGGCCCTGCCCATTCAGAATGATTAGTTCACTAGAGCACTGTATAAGCTCAGACAGAAGGAGCAAGCTTGCTACAGTCAAGAGGGACACTTTGAAGAAAGCACGGGAGCTGAGAGAGGCATTGCAGTTTACAGAGCCGCATTTTGTAGACAGCATTTGAAAACAGACTTTTGCTCCAGAGAAGGTAAGGAGGACAAACACCCCCAAGATCAACTAAGAGAGACATTTGAAAAGAAGCTGAAACCTAGGGAGGAACATCTGAGAGAAAGCCATTTTGAAACCAGAACTCTGGAGCAGTCGCCAGCCACGTGCCTTCCCAGCTAACAGAGGTTTTCCAGAAGCCATTGGCCATCCTCCAGTGAAGGTACCCAATTGCTGATGTGTTACCTTGGACACTTTATGGCCTTAAGACTGTAACTGTGTAATCAAATAAACCCCCTTTTATAAAAGCCAATCCATTTCTGGTATTTTGCATTCCAGCAGCATTAGCAAACTGGAACAGGGTCTCCACATTACACCCCATGGGAGATATGCCCGAGTTGGCCTGTTGCTCTGCACTGTTTTGATGTGCATATTTTTTCCCTTAACCTGGAGAATTTATTCCCTGAGGAGCTCACTTAGTTCAAGGAATAGTGTCTGACACATCATGATTCAATAAACGATGTTTAGTGAGTGAACAGATTAAATAATGAATGAATGAACCTCATTCAACAGTAGGTCTATCAAGAGGATCCCCTCAAAATGAGGGCTGGAGTGGGGCTGCCAACTTGCAGTCACCCCGGGTGATGGAGCTGAGGCAGGGACCGGGGTCAACTGGTTCTCAGTTCAGGCACTTGGCACTCAGTGAGGCTACGTCCTTCATTCCCAGCCCCCGGGGAGGCCTCCGACAGGACGGCACTGGGCCAGCACCACACACATCCTCAGGCCACCCCAGGGCTGGTCATGAAAGCCAACGTCTCCTCAGGGGTCCCTGCCTCCGAGGACCCCAAGCTCCCGTACCCATTATCTTGTTTAGTCCCCCCAACGCCATTAGGAGGATATATTCTTAGCCCCCTTTGTACAGAGTTTTATTTTTCAACAACTTCAGTCTTACAGAAAAGTTGCAAAAATAGCACACATAATTCTTTCACTCAGATTCCCAAATGTTAACATTTTTAGCTTGCTTTACAAAACACTCACTGTCTGTGTGTCTGTGTCTCTCTGTCACTGGCTCTGTCACAGTCTCGGTCTCTCAGACACACATGCAAATATACACCACCCCCCCAGCCACACACACGTTTTTGAACTTAGAGTATTTACTTCTAAATACTTCGGGTGTCCTGAAAATGAAGACACTGACATTGACGTGAAACCATTTTCCAGTCTACAGACCTTCAAATTTCACCCATTGTCCTATAATGTCCTTTGGAGCAAAAGAAAAGAACAAAAATGGTTGTGGTCCCAGGATTTGCCCTTGGGAAGACTGTTGCTGCAAAGGAGAGTCTAGGCCTCCCTATAATTGTACCTAAGAGCCTCCTCCCAAATGCCTCTTTGTTGCTCAGATGTGGCCTCTCTCTCTAGCTAAGCCAACTTGGCAGGTGAAATCACTGCCCTCCCCACTACGTGGGACCAGACACCCAGGGGAGTGAATCTCCCTGGCATGTGGAATATGACTCCTGGGGAGGAATGTAGACCCGGCATCGTGGGATGGAGAACATCTTCTTGACCAAAAGGGGGATGTGAAAGGAAATGAAATAAGCTTCAGTGGCAGAGAGATTCCAAAAGGAGCTGAGAGGTCACTCTGGTGGGCACTCTTATGCACAATTTAGACAACCCTTTTTAGGTTCTAATGAATTGGGTTAGCTGGTGGTAGATACCTGAAACTGTCAAACTACAACTCAGAACCCATGAATCTTCAAGACAATTGTATAAAAATGTAGCTTATGAGGGGTGACAATGGGATTGGGAAAGCCATAAGGACCACACTTGCCTTTGTCTAGTTTATGGATGGATGAGTAGAAAAACAGGGGAAGGAAACAAACAAACAAACAGACAGACAAAGGCACCCAGTGTTCTTTTTTACTTTAATTGCTCTTTTTCACTTTAATTATTATTCTTGTTATTTTTGTGTGTGTGCTAATGAAGGTGTCAGGGATTGATTTAGGTGACGAATGTGCAACTACGTAATGGTACTGTGAATGATCGAATGTACGATTTGTTTTGTTTGACTGCGTGGTATGTGAATATATCTCAATAAAATGAATATTAAAAAAAATGGATGTGGTCCAGGGCCCAACCCAGCTTCACACTCACATCTAGTTTTTCTCTTTCTAGTCTCCTGTAAACTGAAATTGTTTCTTAGTCTTTTATTCTTTCATGACCTTGACATTTTTTTAGAGTACAGACCAATTATTGTGTAGAAGTCCCTCAGTTTGGGTTTGTCCGATGTTTCCTCTGGCTTAGATTCGGGGCACACATCTCTGCGGGATTATTGTGGAAATGACGCTGCGTCCTTCTCCATGCCCATCAGGAGGCTCAGGCTGTCACTCTGCACTATTGTTGGTGACGTCAACTTTGATCCCATAATTAAGGTGGTTTCTGCCATATTTTTCCACTGAAAAATTACTATTTTCTCTTCAAAATTAATAATGGTTTTGTGAGGAGATACGTTGAGACTATGGAAATCCCTTCTACACTGGCAATCTCCCACAGGGAAGCACTTTTCCTTTAGTAATTTATTTATATTAATTTGATGCTCAAATTATCCCAGGTTTGATCAATGAAAGGCTGGCTCTTGTGGCCTTTGACCTGTCCCCATCTTTCTTTGAGTACTTCCTTATTTTTTGACACAAATTATCCCAGGCTCCTCTTGAACCTTCTCTGCACCAGGCCTGGAGTTAGTCACGTCTCCAAATATCCCTGGTACCTTTTACTACAGAAATTATCTAGAAAACAAGATCTGGGTACTAGGTGTGCCAGTGGAGTGTCATTGCTTCTTGGCAGACAGAGCTACGTCAATAGACACATATAAAGTTCTAGAACTCTCTGTATATATATTCATGCATGTATGTGAATAGATGTGTGTGTGTGTGTGTGTTCACACTGACACCTCAAATTCCAATCCAACACCCCAGGGCTGATTCTAGCCATCCACCTTTCCATATATGGAACTCCTTACTCCAACTTGGAGAAATCTGGCTCCCATTACTCAAAATATATTCACATATTTCCCCCATCCTTGAATATAATATCAGAGTTGCTGACACATATTACTTTACAAAACATATTTACGAACGAAAGTAACAACATATCTCTCTACCATTGTTTGTGTTATCAACCTGAGGTCAAAAAATACTACGTCCAAAAGTTACCTGGGGAGTTGTTCCCACCTTTCAGTGTGGTTTATAATCCAATTGGAAATACAGCTGGATACACCTCCTTCTGTTTACATACCACATTGGGTTTATAAATGTCTAAAATGCAGCAAAAGACTTAGAAAAATCCACTCCCCATTCTTTCTGCCCCATTCCCATCCTCCCATTCTTTTGACCCTGCCCAACATCTCAGAGGTAATCAATCTTGAGGGTCTAGTTTACCCGTCCGATATTTCTCTTTTGCTAAACTACACAAATAAATGTATGTTTTCTTATTTTAGTTTCTGTATCACACATTGGTAGTATGATAAACAGGTTCTTTTGTTTAATGGCTTTGTATACGTATAATTTTTGTACCATAAAATTCACCCACTCTAAGTGTATGGTTTGAGGAGTCCTAATAAAAGTATATCAAGGTGCAATAGCTCTGCAACCCAGTTTTAGAATACTTCTGTCTTTCCAGAAAGTTCCCTCCTGCTCATCTGCAGCCCATCCCTGCACCCCTCCCTCATAAAGATGCTCTTTGGCACATTGCTTTTGTCCCTCACCAGTGTACCCCAAAAATCCCCATGTTGGTCCCTAGACACTGTTTTTCCTTCTCATGGCTGCGTAGTGCTCCCCTGCATTACATACCAACATGTATTCAGCCACTCTATCATGTTTGGGCATTCGGGTTGTTTCCAATGAATAACCTTGTGCATGGGTATTTTCATACTCTTGAGCTATACCTTCAGAATTAATTCCTAGAAGTGGGAATTGGGGGGTCAAAAGTAAACACATAGGTGATTGTGATCAGTATTGCCAAATTGGCTTTCAAAAGGGTTATATCTATTTGCATTCCCACCAGCCAAGTACAACGTGCCTCTTTCCTCACAGCCTTGCAACAGATGTCTTGTCAAGATTTTTAATTTTGCCAATCTGACAGGTAAAAAATGATATCCCAGAGTCATTTTAATTTGCATTTCTCTAATTATGGTAGAACTGAACATCTTTTCATAAGCTTAAAGGCCATTTGTATATCTTTTATGTGAATTGTCTTGTCATGTCTTTTCATATTTCTCTATCAGGTTTTTCTTCCCTCAAATTAACAGTTCTTTAAATACTAGGGCTATTAACCCTTTACATGCACTATATGTTGCAAATATTTTCTTCAAATTTGTCATTTGCATTTTAACTATGCTTACGATGTTTTATAAATATGTCAAATGTTTTAGTTTTATGTAATCAAATTTAACACTTCTTATAAAACCATCTGGATTTTGAGTCATAGTTAGAAAACTTTTCCCTGCACTCATATTATAGATAAATTCATCTGTTTTCCTGTAGTACTTGTATAATTTCATTTATTATATTTAAATCCCTGATCTGTTTGGAGTTTGTGCTTATGTATGACATAAGATATACATCTAACTTTATCTTTTTCCAAAAGGCTGCCCTGTTGTCTCAGCACATTGTACTGGAAAGTTAATCTCTGCTCCGGTGACTTGAGATGCCACCTTTGTCATATACTAAATTTCCATATGTAGTCGGGTCTTCCTGGTAGACTTTCTATTCTATTCCGCTGTTTTGTCTATCCATGCACTAATGCCATGCAGTTTCAATAACGGAGGGCTTACAGTTCATTCCATGTCTGAGATAGCTATTTCCCTTAGCAGATTTTATTTTTCAGGGTTTTCATGGCTACCCTTGCATATTTGTTTTTCCATATGAATTTAAGTTTCAATTTGTCCAGTTCTATACAAAGCTTATTGGTGTTGTCAGTAAGATTGTGTTAAAGTTATAAATCACCTTGGGACAAGCCAACTTCTTTTGATGTTAAGTCATTCCATCCAAGACCAAGGGATTGTCTTTGTATTTGTCTCAGACTACTTTTCTGTCTTTCAGCAGTGTATAAATTTTCTTCATGTAGCCTTTGCATGTTTCTCGCTAAGTTTATTCCAATGTATTTTATCTTCCTTGTTGCCATTATTACCTCTAACTGGTTATTGTTTGCCTATAAGAAGGCTATTTTATGCTGCTACCTTAATGAATTATTTTATTGTTTACCGTTGATTCTCTAGGTTTTTTCCATTATGCTATCATACCATGTGCACACTGAGATAGTTTTGATTCTTCTTTTCTAGTGCTCCTGTCTCAAATAGATTCCTCTTATCTAATTGCTAATACCTCCAGTATAGTTTGGGGATACCCGTGCAGACAGTGGGCACCCTTGCCTTGTTTCTAATCTCAGTGGAAATACCTCCAGTGCTTTCCCATTAAATAAGATGCTTTATATGGTATTCAGGTACATAAAATATTGCATCATGTAAAGAAAGTATTAATTTCTATTCTCTAATGATTTATCAGGCATGGGTGTTGAGTTCTGTCAGAGGCTTTTAAGCATCTATGGAGATAATCATATGGCATTTTCCTTAGATCTATTAATATGTATATTGTATTAATAGATTCCCTAATGTTGGACCAACCTTGCATTCCTGTAAAAAAAATACTACGTAATCATGGTGCATTGTTTTCTTAATGTGGTATTGGATTGTGTTTATGAATAATTTGTTTAGTACTTTTACTAAATTTGCAAGTGATATTGTTCCATAATTTTCACTTTTTTTGTACTCACTTTATGAGATTGAGGTTTCAATGCTATGCTTGCTTTCTAAAAAGAATTAGAATGTATTCCTTTATTTTCAATACACTGACACAATTCATAGAGAACTGATAATATCTGATCTTTGAAAATTTGGTAGAATTTCCCTGTAAAATTGTCTGGGCCTCATGCTTCTGTGTGGGGTAATTCCTTAATGGCTTTGTCTAGATTGTTTACAGGAATTGGTTTATTTGATCTTTCTATATCTCATGGGGCCAATGTTGACACTGTTTGTAAAAGTCTATAAACCAGTTTCATGATTTTTTCAGTTTCTTCTATTTCAGCAGTTATGTAACCCTTGTCATTTCTTATTTTACATATTGCTGCTTTCTCCCCTTTTAATTGTTAGCTGGTGTTTTGTCAATTTTGTTAACTTTTTTAAAACTAGATTTTGAGTTATTAATTTGGTCTATGTTTCCACTATTATCTTATTATTTTCTGCTTTTATCCTATTACATTCTTTCTCATGCTTTCTTTGGTTTACTTTTTTGTTCTTTCCCTAGCTTTTTGAAGTGGAAGTTTCGCTCATTTGTTTTCATTCCATTTTTTTATCGAGAAGTGTTTAGGGATGTGAATTTGCCTGTGATCACTGCTTTAAATGTATCCTGTAAATTCTGATATGCATTTTTTTCATTATCATTATTTCTTTTTAATTTTTTTCTTCCTATCCTTTCATACAAAGGTTGTTTGATACAAGATTTTTAAAATTTCCAGATGACAAGGTCTTTTTGGTTTTGATTTTTGTTAACAGTTTAATATTTCTACTTTATGGAACTTACTTAAGTTATCTTTGTGACCTAACATATGATCAATTTTTGTAAATGTTCCATGGGTCTTGAGAAGAAAGTATATTCTATATTACTAGGGTATACATTTATATATACAGATATGCACGTGTATTGCATATCCCCATAAGTTCTGCTTTACTATGTTGTTATGCTTTTGTCCATTTGATGACCTGTCTTGTACTGCCTGTGGTGGGTTAAAATCTCCTATTACTAGTGTGTTTCTATCTTGGTCTCCTTGTATCTTTTGTAGTTTCTGCTTTATAAAGGTGGTTCCTGTGTTATTCAGTGCATAGATATCCGTTATTATATAATCATTTAAAATTGTTACCAGCCTTTTTAGGAATGCATTAATTGCACACTTTCTACTGGCAAGGCACTACCCACACCCTCATTTTTCCTTCCACGTACTTTGTGCTGTGGCTGGAGGAGCACAGAAACGCCTTGCCTTGGTCATGAAGATACGCTGGGGTTCCAGAACAGGTATTCCTCGCTTAGGGCATCCGTTGTTCCAGAGAGTGTTCAGGGCCCTGGACTGCTGCCCCTGATTGCTCAGCCGGCATCCTGGAGAGCTCTACACAGCCACGCCGAGCCTCCTCTTGCTGTTGAGAACCGGCACTTCCAGTCCAATCAGGTGTTGAAAAGATTAACCCAACAATAAAAGCAAGGGATTCCCCAAGGTTATGGCTTCTTGAGACCATATTCTGTTTGGCTGAATTATGGCAGAATTTTCATGAAGAGAAGCTGATCAGAGCTTTGTTCAGCATGCCCCTGGCCACTCTACAAGCCCCCCTTCCCCCTCTACCTACTCCTGGAACCCCCTTCCCGTCCATTCAGGGAGCCAGCTCCTTTCACACAGAGCACTTTGCAATCAAAGCCAGCAGCCCTTGTCTGAGTCAAGTCGGGATGTAGTGCAAAGAGAACCAGAGCACACGGGTGTCCCAATGAACCTGGGTTAATGAGTACACTGGGGGTATGTGTGTGTGTGGCTAAGTTCAATGCCATGAGCACATGCTCCCTCCTGGCCCCAACACACTGCCAGAAACATCATGTAGCATTTGCCCAATGACAGATGCTTTGCCTTCACTTGGTAGGCAATTCATAGCCACTGGAAATATAAATCAGGACAGAGATACAGAGGAGAACTTCACAAACCTTTTAAAAGAGCCCTGGGCTGCAGAGATAGAGTCTGGCTGGGAGGAGAGGGGGCTTTCCTATGGAGCCAAAGTTCTGTACCAGCTCTGGCAACCCTGGGCACAGAAAGAGCAGAGTAAAAGCCTCCGGGTAGAGAACAGAGCTGCTTGTTCTTCCAGTGTTCAAGCCCTTTCCCTCAGG
>PVKY010008717.1:0-13857 GCA_004027775.1 Bradypus variegatus
CAGTTGCCCCGCTCAGGCTGGACCCTGATCTATAACCTTCGGAGCTGTTCGGAGGCTCGACTTCTGTCTGCTTGGCCAAAACTTGGGAAGCGGACATCTCCTTCTACCCCACCCAACAGTGAGAATCTTATGCGAAATCACCCATTTTGAAAAGGATATGGACTTTTTAACAAAGGTCTTACCACGTGCAAGAAGCAAAAGGGTAAATCACCAAGAGCCTCTTCATTTGTTCTTTGCGAGCCGACATTACGGTTTCTGGCTGATCCAGTTCTTTAAGGGTGAGAGTTTGTTGTTTTGTCGGTTTTTTGGGGGGGGGGGATGTTTATTTTTGAAACTATATAACCAATAATTCAAGAATATAAATGTGCACTCCCAGAGCCAAATTGTAAGAAGTAAAAAAATCTGTGACAAGTTTTCTACCAGAATACATTTTCTTTGCCACAAATGACATGGGCAGAGGGCATAAAACTATTTGAGAAATATGATGCTACCTTCAAATTCGATGTAACCATGTAGAGGGACAAAGCTTTTATATTAACATTGGTTATCACCTCTGCTATCAATTAGCTGCTTCTTCCCCTCTTAGGATATTCACAGTGCTTTACTGTAAAATTTTATGGTAGAATAATTTCAAGCCCACTAAGGAAAGATCAAATTATTTATATCTCCTAAGGAGACATGTAATTGGGAGGGAGGGTGAGCAAGTTTCACAGTGAATAATTTTGCCACCAACCCATCACTCTACTCCCATTTAAGGTTATCTTAGGTTGGGGGGCGGGGAGGAAGTTGTGGAGAAGAGAGTAAACTGTGGAAGCTCAAGGCATATTTCAGGGAAAAAAGAACTATTCAGACTTCACTTTGGAACACATTTAGGGCCAATCTTATTATGCACTTTCTGAAAACCTGCTGAGCATTTAAAATGGTCTCTGGTTTGAAGTGAAGGAAAAATCCCGCAAGAGAAATTTCATTGAGCACCCTCAATGTCAAGGTCAAGATTGGAATGTTGGGTAGGAGTGGTTGGCTGACCAGGTTACTTGCTCATCACACATGTAGTCATCCCAAATCCCTGTTCTCAGCATTCGGGCCCTTGCCTTGGCTATTGGTGGAAGAAAGTGCAAAAGACCTTATTTTCTACAAGCCAAAAAGTTGCCTTCAAAGCAATTTGTAAGAAGAAACAGCCAATAATTAATTGTCTGTTGACACACATCAGTAGATAACTTTAAAAAATAATAGATCGTTTCACCTGTATCCAGGAAATCAAAATTTCTTTTAATCATCCATCAGAAGTTCTCTGAGCATTTCAATTTAAGGTTGATTTATGTTAACATGAAAAAGAAAATCAGGCACCAAATACAAATATGTTCTAACATAAATAAGATGTGCCAAGGCTTTATTTCTTCAAAAAGAATAAACAAAATTCTAGAATTGAAAATGATTGTATATAATACCAAATTGACTGTCACCAAAAAACCTAGAACATTGCCCCTTCAAGAGAAGGAGGTACTTAACCCTACTGATTACATTTCTAATACAATTCTTTATCTCCACCTTTCTATTTGCTGACTTACAAGCTCCTTATTCATGCAGTTTGGGCTCACTATTAAGTAGCACCCTAAATTAAACAAAAAGGTCTCAGTACTCTACCCACTTCAACCCCCAAAACAGTAATCTTATCAGTTTCTTTTCCAAATTACCATTGTAAAAGAGCCGTTTGTAGAAATGAGTTGTTTCATTGAAGAGTAAATGGATTGTTAATATTTTATCACAAAGCAAACAACCATTTTTCATTGTCATTGATTTTAATGGAAACAGTGTTCTTAACATCTTTGCCTAAAAACCATGAACTGTAAAAATACATATTTTGCAAATGTTTCTTTCCATTGGATAATTTCAGTACTGCTGCAGTTATTACACCACTATATAAATGCTATGAATAATTGTGATAATTGTGAATTGAACTATATACACAAAACAAATCAGCCTTTGCCTTCCAGAATTGTAAATGGACTATGGTTCTTTTAAGAAGCACTTTTAACCATAGGTAAGCACTGCTCAACTGGCCTTACTCATCACCACTGCTCCAGGCATATGCTATCTTTAGAAAATATATAGATAGCTAGATAGATTTGATAGGCAGATTAGAGTACATAAGTCATAGATACAAACATAAGTATATGGTTGATTTCTAGATAAAATAGTCATGCATCCTGCTGCAGTGTTCATTTTTATGTAAGGTAATAAAAAACTAAGGGACATAAAATTCATTAGGTTACCTTAGGTTTATATAAGTAGGGCAGAGATGATTAAATCCAGCTTCTCAGTCTTTGAAGTATAAGATTGAGATGTCATGGCCACTAACTGAATTGATCAGTAATATTTGATTTGCATGCCGAAAATCCAGGATAAATACATCTAAACTCGCAGTTAAACAACCATCTGAGCTAGAGTTAAAGAAAGAAGGGTCTCCCCACATGGAGTCTGACACTGTAAGGAATCTACTGCAATAGAAAAATAATTTAACAATTAAAAAAGGGATCTGAGTTATAAATACCAACAAACAAGATTTAATTTGCTCACATCTCCTCTTTGTAGGAGGCTGTTACAAAACAAGAGAAAGGAGTCAGTGGTTCAAAAATTGTAAATTGTGTTCTTTCAAAACAATAAATTTTTAATGCTAAAGCAATTATAATCAAAAGCTGTACATAATGTTAGAAAACATTTATCCATAAATATTGTTCAGTTCCCGGCACTTGTAGCAATAATTAAATTACAAACGATAAATATGGCATCAATGGATATGTATTTACAAAAAAAGTTATTACAAAAGGCAACTGCATACTAAGGTCACAATCTGTGTAACGTAACATCACATCCTCAGCCTGGAAAAATACTGAACAACAGTTTCGACCCCATTAGACAAAAATACATTCACAAGTGTAATGCTTTGAGGAAAAGTTCAAGACATAACAGGACTTTGGCACGGTTTAAGACTGTGAGAGTTTAAACAATCACCACTAAGGCGAAGAAGAATTTCCATCGGTTTAACATCACCACCACCAAGCCTTCTCTGACTTCCTCTCAAGAAACAGGACGTGTTAAAATGAATTGAACCACGAGTTTAGGGATGGGGTGGGTGGATAACAGAGGAAGGGGGAGAAAAAGCAATGAAAAGATTTTTTAAAAAATCCTTCAAATGCTAAAACATATTTTCTAATCCTGAGAAAAGGGCATGGTTACTTTTGGATCTTGCCCAAAAACTTCCTGGATAATTGCAATTAACAAGATGTAGTCCTATGTATGGCTGCTTGCCTTAAAACTCCATTTCCATCTGATTGGTCTGTTTCCTTTTAAAAATGCATTTGGTCCATTCTATGGTTAACAGGGTTTGTGTTTGTGTTTGTCCTCAGACGTACCATTCGTTAAAATTGGGAGGAAGTCCAGGGTTGTGGCTGGTGCTAGTTTGAACTGCAGAAGGGGTTTTAGTGGTATCTTTACTGTTTGCAGAAGCTATAGCGGGTGGAGTGGAAGATTCATAGCCTGAACTGGCAGCAGGGGAGGAATCTGACCCTTGAGATTCATGAACCTAAAATTAACATGTATATATTATAATGAATACAATTCCAACTGGCAATGTGCAAGTAAAAACAGCAGAATTCGAACATCGTAAGAGCAAGACCACCCAGTGACCCACTTAAAAGAGAAATGCTGGTGTTTCTTTTTTTCTTTGTTTTATTTCATTTCCATATCATTGATGTCTAGAAACCCGGAGATGTTCGCAAAAAAACAAAACAAAACAAACAAAAAACCAGTTTCAGTCTTATGACTGGCATTATGGAAAAGGAATAGAACACTCCATCTTACTCATGCCCCTTCAAAAACGCTTTCTCCGCGGATGGAGAGGGGTAAGCAGTTATTCTTTGGGGCCCTATAAAAGACTCCGGGCCCATCTTTCACCAAGCCTGTTTGGGCTTGAAAAGCAGGTACAGAGAAGGGTGGCACAGGGGCCTTGGGCAGTAAGTTTCAAACCAACGTATAGGAATCAGGCGGCTCTCCTCGGTTCCATTGTTTTATCAGCAGCAGAGGAGCAAATAAACCATCCACCCCTGGGGTTCGGGGCGGCCACTCTCGGTTCCCACCGCGGGATGAGCCGGCAAGAGGCGGCCTCTACGGCTTTAGCCCTGGCGAGCTCGGCTAGAGCTCCCCAGTAAACAATCGATTGTGCGCCCACCCCCGTTCCCTCCCCCTTCTTACTCTGCTCTACTCGCCCGCGCCCCCCGGGGTCCCCAAAATAGGTTCAAAAGGTGTCAACGCTGGAGTAAATTGGATTTAATGTGGAGGATAGAGGGTTGGCAGCGCGGGTGCTTCCGTTCCGCAGCCCGGTCCCGGGCCGAGTGTTTATAAACCACCGACCGCTAATAAAGAGGTAATTACCTTCATGTGTTTGCGCAGGGAGCTCGGGTGCGTATAGGACTTGTCGCACACTTTGCAGATATAGGGCTTGTCCGAGGTGTGCACATGCATGTGCTTCTTGCGATCGCTGCTGTTGGCAAAGCGTCTGTCACAGCCTTCGAATTCACATTTGAAAGGTTTCTCACCTGCGAAAGGCAAAAAACGCAAAGAGGAAAAAAACATGGTCAGTGCTGAGAGCTTCCCAGGGCCGAGCAGCAGGAGATAGCGCGCCCGGCGGTCTTCCGGGAGAGGGAGCGCCGACTGGGGGGTGGCTGCGGCATCTCTTTTTTCCCTGGAGAAAAATGGAGAGCGCGGTTTGAGCCTACTGGATTGGGGAATGGTGGTCGGGGGCGGGAGTGAGGCAGGGCCGGCCCAGAACCTGTCCGCCCCTTTGTTCTCGCAGGACAGGGAAGCTCTTGGCTCTCTGAAGTTTCTCCCAAGTTGTGATTCCACTCCGCCCGGCTCAGAGTTCGCAATGCGCGTCCACTCTCTGCGGCCACCTCGGCGAGGTAACAGAGCCCGGGCGGGACAATGGGCCGAGGACGGGACAATCCTGTTCAGCCCCTTCTTTGTACCTTTTAATTCGCCTCTTATAAATGTAGCGGTTTTGCTAAGCCCAGCGTTAAAAGCCTGGGTCGTCGTACTTAACGATCGAATAGCGCAAACTATATAAGTCCAGGGTCTCCCGACAGCTTTACAAGATGTTCTGAACAAACCACGAAACTGTGGTGCCTTTTCTAGTTTAGCTTTCCTCCTGGAGGACTGAATTGAACCTGGAACTCCAAATAAAAATAGTTCGACAAAAGTATCAGTCATTTAATTAGGAGATGTGCCAATCAAGTGTAAAAAAGAGCGGAAGTAACCGAAAGTTAGTTTTCATTAGCATTTCTATGGTTGCCTTCCTCGAATGTGTGCCGAGAGCTAAGTCGCTTGTAAGCAATGTGTTCTCAACACATTCGGAGTCCCTTCATAGCAACCCAGAAAGGGAGACAAAAAGAGGTGGCGCCAGTTTGTTCCTGAGAGCGAGAAGGTCCCAATTAGTTCCTGAGGCCGCAGAGCCGTCTGCCCGGGAAGTTAGAAATGGGCAAAAGCGCCGCGGGGCGGGGGGGACGAGGGGTGGAGGGGCTCAGACAGCGCTTCTTTTTGGAACCGCCTTGGCGGGGCGCCGCCCCTCTCCTTGGCCGCCACCCCTTTCTCCCTCGCGCTGCAAGTCCGCTCTGTGACGGGAAGCAACCGTGAACCCCGCACCCGCCTGCATTCCCCCCTCACCTGTGTGAGTCCTCTTGTGGATCTTGAGGTTCTCGGAGCGGGCAAAGATCTTCCCACAGCCCGGGAAGGGGCATGGGAAGGGCTTCTCGCCCGTGTGCACACGGATGTGGTTGACCAGTTTGTACTTCGCCTTGAAGGACTTGCCCTCGCGGGGGCACTCCTCCCAGTAGCAGACGTGGTTGTTCTGCTCTGGGCCCCCCACGTGCTCCATGGTGACATGTGTCACCAACTCGTGCATGGTGCTGAAGGTCCGGTCGCAGCTCTTCTTGGGCCGGCTCAGCTGAGCCTCGTCGATCCATTTGCATGACAGCTCCTGCTTGATGGGCTGCCGCATATAACGGAAGAAGGCGCCGGGCCCATGGTGGGCCGCCACGTTCACGCCGATGTTCATGTTCATGGGGCTGTAGTTAGGAAACTGCGCGCTGGCTGTGTAGAGGTCCGTACGAGGGCTGGCCACCGGACGGTACGGGTCCGTACGGCCGAACAGCTCCCCACGCAACCCCAGATGGACCTGGTTATTGTCCACGTGCCCCGTAGGCGACGGGTGCCCGGCGCCCTGCTCATGCAGCCCGGGGAAGAGCAGGTAGCCTGGGGGCTCGGGGATGCCGGCTGGCGCGTGCAGGCTACTTGCCGAGCCGGCGAAGAGCCCGTGCTGCCCACCACCCGAGGCCGCCTCGCCGAGCCCAGAGCTGCGCTGGCGAAACAGAAAGTCACGCGTGGAGTTGAAGGCGGCGGAGGTAGCGCCTCCGTAGCTGGGCACCTGGCCGGCGTGGTGGTGGTGGTGATGGTGGTGGTGATGGTGACCCAGGGCGTTGGCGTAGCCAGAACCCTGAGGCGTGAACGCGGAGCTCTGGCCCGAAGACAGATCGTGCGCCGCGGCCGGGCTCAGCTTGAAGGCAGCGGCGGCGGCAGCGGCGGCGGCGGCGGCGTGGGACGAGTCCCCGAAGGGATTCAGCCCCATGCCTGCCGGCTCGCGGTTGGGCATCTCGTGGTGGCGCGGTGCACTGAAGCTGCCCACTCCCAGCCCGGGGAACTGCGGGCCTCCGTCCAGGAGCATCGTCATGGGTGGGGTGTTCTGGGCGCGGTCGATCCAACCGAGGTGGGCGACGGTGCGGGCGAAGGAAGTGATCTCTGAAATACCGTAGTTGGAGCGAGATGGCAGCGGTTGGACACTGCCGGGAGACCCCCGAGGCGCAACCAGGGGCTGCAACTTTCCGTCGCTGTGCGAGTCTCCTGCAGAGGGAGAGGAGGGAGGAGGGGAAGAAGAAGGAGCAGGAGGGGGTTGGAGGGGGAAAGGAGGGGGAAGAGAAGGGTGGAGAAAAGACTCTGGGACTAGATCTGGTATAACAAACTAACAGGCGCGCACAAAGAAAAATAAGCAAAATAATAAGTGGAGGGCGGAGTTTGCCAATCTCGTCCCGGGCACCCCTCCTCTCCCCGAGAGCGCGGAACCCCGGAGATAGGAGGCTCCCTGGGCACTGGCCTCTCCGCTGGACTGCTCCAGGTGGCGGAACCAGCTCGCGGCGGGCGGGCGGGCAACGGGCAGGAGGAGGTAGGCTCTGTCCTTGCCGCTCGCCGCGCGAGTCCCAGCCTCTTCGCCACCAGAGTAATGTCCTTGGACTGATAAAGTCAATCACTCACTCTCAGCACATAAACCGAGCGGGAGGCCGAGTGGTGCGCGCCAATGGGGAGCCAGCTGGCCTATGGTCACCTGACCCCCGGCCCGGCCTCCCATTGGCCCGTGCCACTCTGATTGGCATCGCAGAGCGGGGAACATGGCAGCCGCGGCAGAGCGCCCGCCGCTGATTGGGCAGCGGCCGGGCGCCTGGCAGGTGAGGGGGCGGCGGCCGGGAGCCCGCGAGTGGGCTCCGCAGAGCTAGTGCGGCTGCGGGGAGCTGGTACCAAGCCGGAGCCGGAGCGCAGCAGGGCGGAGCCGGGCTGCTCCAGGACCTTAGCCCGGCCCCAGGCGGGCAAGCACCCCTCGCGCGCGCGCGCGCTTTACCCGCTTTGGCCAAAGAAATTCGGCCCCGCAAGGGTCGTTCCCACCTTCGCGCCGACGGGATAGGCGCAGAGCTTGACGTCCAGCTCTGCTTGGGCCCTTCTGCCCCACCACCCCGAGAACTTGCTGTCTGGGCGGCCGCAAGGCGCCGGTCGCTGGGAAAGCTCAGTGACTCCGCGCCACCCGGCCCGACCGCCGCATCATCCCCACACTCCACTGCGGGTCCCGATGGCCCCCAGACCCAGGCCAGGCCAGTTTGCCGTCTGCTTCCCGAGCTGCTGCCGACCGGCGGAGGCCCAAACGAGGAAAAATGACTACAGTTAGAACCAGTCTCCCCTATTCCTATCTGGACCAAGTAATGGCCCTTTAGTTTGCGATTAGCAGCTCTACTCACCGCTGCCCCCCACACGCACAAGACACGCCAGACACAACACAGCAAACAACAGAGTGAATACAAACACATCCCACAAAACATGCACGCAACTAAACACAACAGAGTGAACACACACAACATACTCAATACAACACGGTAAACACAGGCATACCAAACTAAACCCGCAAAAAGAGTAAATACACGCATACAATACTAAACAGGCACGAAACACAATGAGCCTGTGTACACAAAACGTTCACACCACACGCTAAACACACTACACAGCCCACAGCACACATACAACACATTGGCCTATAGGATCAGTGTGGCTTTCAAACTACAGGACTAAACAGCTTCGCATTCTCAACATTTTCAAACCCAAAAGTGGGAAGCAGTAATGGGGATTTTCAGATAGAATTTTTTCCCCTCTGAACAGCCAAGGCTTTGCTCTCTTCCACCCTACCCAGAGAAACATGTAGTGACCTCAGGGACTGCTTACACCTTAGGATTTACTTTTTAGGGTCGTGTGTGGGAAGAAGCCATCCCCCCATCCCCCCACCCCACCCCCGCCTGGCGTAAGATCTTTCTGAACATAATCACCAGGTTCAGAAAGGGCTATAAATCCACTCTTTTTTTTCTTTTTTCTTTTCTTTTCTTTTTTTTTTTGCCTGCCAAGGCAAGGCATTTGCAAAGAATGCGGGAGAGTGAGAGTGGAAAGAAAAGGCGGAAAGAAAGATGGTTGTAATTGTCACATCCCGAGAGGGACGAGCCCCAAAGTCGGCGCCTTGAGGCAGCCTCACAGCCTGGCCGCCATCTCTCAGTAGGAAACATAACATCTGATCAAGTTCAGAGGCGCTTGGAGAAACCAGACCGCCTCAAGCAGCGCTTTATAACTGCAGCCTTTCACTTCCTTTCTCCCAAACTGCCGGGCCAAGGTTTCACCTTCTTTATTTGCCAGTTATGGGGGTGGGAGGTGGGGGTGGGGGACACGGATTCTGCCGGTAGCACATCTTACCATAATCATCACCCCTCCCATCAAACTTTCCCCAGTTCTCCCTCCACACCCAGAGCTCTGTCCCCAGGTTGGGAGGTGAGTTCACTGCTTCCTTAAATTATTGCGTCTACCGAACCTACGCAGAGGGTTTCTTTGCGAGGGGTGGTTTCAGAGAAGAACAAATATGCCTAAATCATGCAAATAAATTCCCTGGAGTCATTTTACAGCAAGGGAGGATTGCTTTTTGTTTTTTTTTTCCTTTTTCCCGTTTCTGTTCTCTTTCCCCTTTCTTTCCTCTTTTCCCTCCACCTCGCCTCTCCTTCTGCCAAACCCCCGCTGTCCCTGGACGCGCAGTTAATTTGAGAAAGTTTGGATTTCTTCGCGGCACCCATCCCTGGGAGAGCGGTTCCCGAGGTTCTGGGGTGGGAAAGGGGTGGCTGTCAAACCCTGTCGGGGCCAGCACTAATGCGAGGGTTTCCCAGGAGCCCCGTCAGGTACCCCGAGAACCCAGGGCTTTAGCGGGTTTGGGAATCAGGGCGGGCCGCCGAGCGAGGGGCTGTGGAAGGGGGGCGGCGGTGCAAGCCAAGCCTCCCCTTCTTGGGGTGGGGTCCCAAGCGCAGGGCAGGGGGAAGCTGCCGCCGCTGACCTACCGAGTGCCCAGTGCCCGTTTTGATATGGCAGCATTCTGATAATTAATTGCCTCCAGCACGTGCTCTGTAGTCCCTGGAACAAAAAGGCATAATTCAATTAGATCATCAACCGAGAATTGGGGAGGGGGGATGCTTGTTAAGGGGCCGACCTAAGGCGGCTCTGCCAGGCCAAAACCCCCAGCCGCGGAGCCCTTCCCAAAGCACCCTGACCCAGCCAGAGTTTGTGGCTCTGAGGGGTGTCGCCGCTCGGCAGAGCAGAGAGGTCCCAGATGCGCCCAAGAAGACGAGGCCGTGGGCTTTGTGAACTGCAGGGCAGAGGCAGCGGCAGGGCATTTCGAATTCTATTTCGGCTGATTTGGGTGGGGGTTTCCTTTAGGGGGAGGGGTAACTCTGATCCTTGAAACAAGATAGAAAGCGAAAGTCTTGCAGATACAGCGTTGCCCACACGAAAACAAAGCCCCCCTCCCCAAAGAAACCATTCCTGATAGGGGAAAAAAGTGAAGTTTTCCTAGTTTTCCTGAAGACCTGCAGTTTTCCTTCCCTCCCCCAACTCGGGCAGAGGCTCTGGGAACAACTTCGGGGGACAGTGGGGGTTAGGGGAGCTTGGCGTGAGAGCAGAGCGATGGCCAAAGGAGGAAAGGTAAAGGAGAAAAGTTTTTCCTGCATACATCTTGGGGCAAGGCAAAACAGAGCTCTACTTTTTCATCTTTCAGGTGGAGAGAGGAATCACAGGTCTGGGCAGGGCAGGACAGGGCGACGGGAATCCAGGGGTCGTGGTTCTTATTTTACGCTATAACTGAGGCTCCCTCAGCAGCTTTGGCTTACTAGGGTTTACATGTGTATTAGGCAGCGTAAATTAACCAATAAATCTCTTTTATGCATTCCTCAGTTGTATGTGGTCTGGACTAAATATCTACATGTCTGTATGGATAGGAAATATAATGGGTTCCTTTCCCTCACACTGAGTTCAAGTAGTAAATAGGAAAAAGATTTATTTTTATGTCCAAATCTGAAGCCATAAATAAAATCGGAGAAACTGATCATTTCCAAAGGGACAAAGCTTTTGAGTCCGACTTTTAGGATCCATCTTGGAGGTGCAGGAGGGACCCAGAATGTCCTGAGGGGCAATAGGGAAGGACTGGCTTGTCCTTACAACTCAGAGCCCGAAATCGACAGCACATTTCCCTTAGCCCCAGGCTCCTAAAACAAACACAACAAAAACATGCACAGCACGTTGTGCTATGGTGCAGGATTTCTTTCTAAACACATTTTCTGTAGCGGACATGAAATTTTGCTAAGTCGGAGACCTAGCAATTTTCTGTAAGTCCAAGGGAAACACTGCGGTCTTTTCTTCTGTTTTGTATTTAGAAAAGACTTGCAATCTAACACTCGCAACATTTTAAAGACCCTTTAAACCCAGCAAGCGGATTTCCGTTCTGCCAATGCTTCCTGATTTATTTCAATAAATGAATCTTTGAATCCAGGAAGGGAATTATTCCAAGACGCTGAATTTGGTGCCCCTGCCTCAACTTAGTGGAGCACAAAATGTTTCTCTCTGAAACATGTCCTTGAAACTCACCATTATTCACAATTTATTTTTTCTGGTAAACGACAATTTCTTTACTCTAAATCCCCACCCTCTTTTCAGAGTCCCAGATCTTTTTAAAGGAAAAACTACAAATCGCAATTAAAAAAAAAATGAACAAGGAAGAAAGCTGGGAAAAAGAATGCGTTTTTAACTCCTCTTTATTTTTATGCTAAGATAAAGCTCTTAATTGGCTTCAGGGGCCCAGCTGAACTATGGATCTCCGGAACTGTGAACACACTGGCCAACCACTCACTGGGCTCCAGATTTTACTGGCCACATCAATTTTCACACAGTCCCAACATTTGAGAAATATAAGCCCCAAATACCTTTAAAATTCAATATAGAGTGAACAAAGAGATATTGTTAACCAACCCTTAAAAAAAGCCATTTTGTCTTTGTCCTCTGCAGTCCTAGCCATATAGCTACCCAATGCAATGAAATGCAAACAACATGGGAACGGCATTTTCATTGTACGTGTCAGTCAAGGCTTTGCAGATAAATATATATACTAGAACTTCAGAGACACATAGACTGAATTAAATAGGGCTGAACATGGAGAAGGAATGCAGGAAGTTGAACTTGATCTATCAGAATCCAGTTCGGGATTATGAAAGAAGCCCCTGTAATGCAGGAAATGGAGTGAAACCCTGGGCAGTAAGCAGTACTGGATCATCAGTGTAATACGCCAACCAAGTCTCCACTGAGCACCCCAGTGAACTATGGTCTCGGCCTGCCAGTTCCTGCTGCCAATGAGTCCCTTGACTGCTCTGGTGGTACTCAGCTGTTAGCCTCAGGCTCTAGGGTTCACTGGAAGTAGCTTAGGGTGCCAAGAGGGCACATCACATTGGAAGGGGATTTCACCTTATCTTCAGGATAAAGGGAAAGTTCAGACAGGGAGAGAGGGAGACCCAGGCAGTGGCAGAGATACACGATGAGACATTTGATTCGGATTTACAAGTCCTTCCCCAGAGACCTGAAGAGATGGGGAAAGGAGAATGGATTTGGGGTGCCAAGCTTGCCTGACATTCTGGAATAGTCATTTACCCAGGACCCCAACTTCCTTCTAATTGCTAAATGCTCCAAAACAAGTGGAGATATCCCTTAGGTTTTGTCTCGAGTATTTGTTTATTCATTTCTCTGCCTCGATACAGGGTCCTGCACCCAAGGTGACAGGACCACATTGTGGTTTCTGGAAGTGACTCTCATGCTTGGTGCCTGGTTCTGGGGCTACATCCATTTCCCTAGTCCAGGCCTACCCCACCATTTCATCTTCTTCCTCCTCTCCTCCCTGTGGGCAGAGGCTTCATTCCAGAATTATCATCTCTTCTTCCCAAGGTAAGAGCAAGAATTCCCACGCCATAAAAAAATGCTGTCTCTAGCACATTTGACTCCCAAGGCACTTCATGTAGTTTAGAAATGGCACTTTGTAAAATTGAATTGCCTGTTGTTTTTGTACTTGCTTTGGGGTCATTCTTTTTCTCCTTTCCAAGTAAAGGAATGGGAGGAAAGCACTTTGATATTAAAACGAAGCATTGAAACACATCCCAAAGTAATTCGGGTGGCCAATAAAAATATATATTCAGGCCCCCCCTAAGGAGCCAGGAGAGGATGTGGAGGTGTTGGACTTCCTCACCTGAATTGTTGCTGATGTTCTCACAAACACTGGGGACTGATGGCTTGACATGCTGAGCCCTCTATCTTGGGGCTTGCTCCTCTGAAGCTTGTTACTGCAAAGGAGAGGCTAAACCTGCTTATAATTGTGCCTAAGAGTCTCTCCTGAGTGCCTCCTTGTTGCTTAGATGTGGCCCTTTCTCTCTGACTAAGCCACCTTGGCAGGTGACCTCACTGTCCTCCCCACTATGTGGACCCGACTCCCAGGAGTATAAATCTCCTTGGCAACGTGGGACATGACTCCCAAAGATGAATCTGGACCCAGCATCATGGGATTGAGAACATATTCTTGACCAAAAAGGCGGTGTGAAATGAAATGAAATAAAGCTTCAGTGGCTGAGAAATTTCAAATGGAGTCAAGAGGTCACTCTGGTGGACATTCTTACACACTATATAGATAACCAATTTTAGGTTCTAATGTATTAAAATGACTAGAAGTAAATATCTGAAACTACCAAACTCCAATCCAGTAGCCTTGACTCCTGAAGATGATTGTATAACAATGTAGATTCCAAGGTGTGACAGTGTGATTGTGAAAACCGTGTGGATCGCACTCCCTTTATCCAGTATGTGGATGGAAGAGTAGATAAATGGGGACAAATACTAAATTAAAAAGAGAGTGAGATGGGGGGATGATTTGGGTGTTCTTTTTATTTTTATTTTTTATTCTGATTCTGATTTTTTTCCGGTATAAGGAAAATTTTCAAAAATAGATTGGGGTGATGAATGCACAACTATATGATGGTACTGTGAACAGTTGATTGTACACCATGGATGACTGTATGGTATGTGAATATGTCTCAATAAAACTGAATAAAAAAAAGCATTGAGCCTTCCTTCCTACCCCTTCTGCCCCCCCCCCCC
>PVKY010008718.1:0-13874 GCA_004027775.1 Bradypus variegatus
GTGACAGGACACAACCTCAGAGCCGTGGCCTTGGAGGGACTCCGGGCAGCTCGCACTTAACTGTGTCTTAGGGTTGTGAGCCCACTAGACGGGAAAGGAATCAGGAATCGGGAAGGAAACGAAGCCCCCTGCGGGGGTTTGGTCTTCTGCAGCTAGACATTTGAACTAAGTAGTGACTGATTTGAGTCTGGGTCACTGGGGTAGGGTGGGGGTGAAGGAAAGGATACAAAGCTTAGCTCCCCCACTGGGAGTCTGCTCCAGAAGAAACACCAGGCCACTAGGACTGAAGCCCCAAAATGGCTTGAGATGATATCCCAAAATTGGGATAAGATTATTTCCTTAAAACTCAGGATGATTTAAAATTAAGTACAGAAAATATCCAAAACTGGTTAATGTATACAGACAGAAAGTAGAGAGTACCAAGGCTGGGGTTGGAAATGGGGAGTGACAGTAAATAGACAAGAGGTTTCTTTTTAGAATGACGGAAACATCCGAAAATGAGATTGCGGTGACAGCTGAACAACTCTGTAAATATACAATGAATTCATAAAATTCATTCAACAAGTGAATTTTAGGCTCGGTAAATTATAGCTCAATAAACCAGTTTTAAATAATTAACTAAAGAAACATTTAAGAGAATAAAACTCATAATATTAATATTTTCAAGATTTTGGCATTCAAGTAGAAGATCTACCTTGTAATTCCAATATGAAAGATTCAATTGAACAATTCATTTGACTAAAAATTTTACGTTGAAATCTTCTAAGTTCACTTACAATATTGCAATTGTTAAGAAACTTAAAATGCACCATATTTATTAGTTTGAGGGATTAGATTTATAAGGACTATTTAAATCCTTGGAGATGTCTGTTAATCAGTCAAGTGAAACACTCAGAAGGTTCATTAATTATATTAAATTGTAAATGTAAATTAAAATGTTAAAAGAAGGTTAAGTTTGTGAAAGGGCTATCCTAAATGTGACTGTTAAAAATGACTAGATTTATCAATAGAATAAGTAAAAACATAAAGGGAAATTTTTATTTTAAGAAATAGAAATTTAAAAATATAAGTAACATTCTTAACTTACTAGCTTCCTAGATTTGTGACTTTAATTTTTTTTTTAGAAGCCTCATGTCACACTCAATGACATGAAAAAAGTCACATCAAGCGAGAATTAACAGGAATTGCCACCTTTGGGTGGTCTAAGGGGTGGGGTGCCTGGATGTCTGGGGTGAAGGAGAAGCAGCCCCCACCCCACCCCAGCAGCACAAATTCTATTCCTGACAACCTCTGTCCTGGTAGACGAATTTTATTCTTGAGAAACTTAAAACCCCGTGGAGAAAACACAGTTCAAGGAACTAAAATTGGCAGTTAACTCAGGAAAGCCCTTATAAATTACAATTTATGTTCCCTTAAATAAAACAAGAGAACGGGACTGGCAATACAGATCATATTAATTACATTTTACACACCGTAAATGAGTAATTGTGGGTATTGTACAGTTAATTTCCATTTACCCTTCCTTGCCTGCTAAAAAATTTTTATACTCTTCCCTGCAGTTTCCCTGGAACACTTACAAATTTATTTTGCAGTGATTCACATATTTGCCAAAATACTTTTTTCTGCATGTCTGGTGCTCCAAGTTTGATTGTAGGACTTGGAGGCGTTGACGTCTGCCTCTGGGGTTCTGCCATGGCTTCAAAGATGCGAAATAAACAGACGCTTGAGATGGGAGATGTCCTAGGTAATCTTTATTTAAGCTACTCAAGTATAGCGGGGATATACACCCCAAACACACGCCCAAGGCATCTCTCCACCTACCCCATCACGAAGCCCGGCACAGGATAATTTCAGACTAACACAGTCGGACTGTGCAAGGCAACCCCCGCTTCATCAGACAGGCCTCTTGCACTGGCCCTAGAACCTCTTCAAAAAACAAAAAAGCCCAGGGATTGTTACCCACACTTCGTCTCTCTCAAAGCCATCTGGGCAAAACCTAAGCTCCTTTTTCTCCACCATCATCCTATAAGGCAGTACTGGCTAATAAGACCATGGGTTCAGGTTCTGTGTGATCTTGACAAGGTACTGAATCTCTTGGCCTCAGTTGCCTCATCTGTAAATTGGGGATAGTAACACTGCCTGTCTTGCAGGGGGTTTGTGAAGACTGAATGAGTTCATCCATGTCAAGTGCTTGTAGCAGGGCCTGGCTGGGAGTAAGTGCTTGATATCTACAATTAGCTGCCATTCCCAAAGCCAGTACATTGTTTTTCTGATTATCCTGCAGAAGAACACCTCAAAATCCTCTTATATTCTTACCCAAAACTCACCACTATGGAAATGATAAATATGCATTAAGCCGTGGACACTAAAGTATTTTGCAAGCCAGAGAGCAAATGCACCATGAGTAGACAAAAGGAGCTGATGGTTTACAATGGAAGACTAAACATTTTGGCTTTGCTCATAATGAGTGTGGGGCACTGCAGGACACTAGCTGGGCCATTCAACAGTGCATGCATCTTGTCTCCAGAAACAAGAGACAGCTAGAAAGTGATTATCTCCCACAATGAAAGATAGGCTCAGCCCTGTAGAGCCAGAGCCTTCCAAGGCAGCCTCCCTCTACCAAACCCATATTTTCAGTTCCCTATGTCTGGATGAGTTCAAGGTGGGAATTATTTTTTAAACTGTTCATTTGTATTATTTACTGCTGATACTTTTCTGGCATAAGATGCTTATGTGAACAGAGAGAACCCTGATTTTAAAAATATCCTCAGATGCCTATGTCATAGAACCATGAAGATGTTTACACCCTTCCAATCCAGCAATTCCCCTCTTGGGAAATTACACCAAGGGAATAATTCAACAGCAGCTAAAAGATTTATGCCCAAAGATGTTTATTATTTTATAGAATTTCCCTTCTAAGGGCCAAAATTAGAAAACCTTTAAGATGTTGAATATCGGAGGAATAATATCATAAATCATACTTCATTTGGGTACACTGTTAATAAATCACAGTAGATTAACTGGTCATACTGTTATTAAAAGTAGTGATGTAAAAACATGAGAATAAGGTTTAAGTTAAAGCCACAGAATGTAAACTATTACAAAGATTAGGCTCTCAGCTGCATTAAGATACATACAATATAAAAGACAACATATAAGGATGAAAACCATTGTTACTGTAGCTTTTATGCTTTCTTTCATGTGGTATATTATTTTTTCCACTTAAAAATGATGACTTTAATATAATCTTATATCCAAATCAACTTTAAGTGTTAAAAATGCTACTACTGAAAACCAGGGCACTTCTAAACAAAGAATTGGAAATTCCCCAAAGAAAACCAAAACATCATCAGCTGCTGATGTGGACAACCCCGCCCCTACCCCAAGATCTTTGGAAAATGAGCACACTTGTGAATAACCTGGTCAGTCCCTGGAACTTCAAGTGTACATATGACGTGACACCTGAGACTCAGAGTCAGAGTTCAGCAGCAATCAATGTCAGCATTACCCCATACGGCAAACATTAAAGAGGCTGCAAAAGAGATCAGACTTCAGTTAGAGATATGAACGAAATGGACTTGGTTAGGACTAAGGTAAGTCAGACTAAGAGGTAAAGGATGATATTAACGTGTTTTAAAACTTCAACTTCTTTGTGAGACCAAAGGAAGAGATGTTTATTTAGTAGAAAATCTATATTTTATGTAGCAACTATATAATGTAACTTGTATGGTCAGTTTATTCAAATAACATAATTACATGGAACTCTGAATAGGGAGTGAGACCTAGTTGGTTTGTACAGGTTAGCGTGAAGCCCCGATACATCCCAGAGTAATTTGGGCAGAGAATAAAAATGTATTTGCAACATCCCCTTGAGGGAATGGGGGAAAATGTGGAAATATTAAAATTCCCCACCTAGGGAATTACTGATATCCTCACAAGCATTGGGAACTATCAATTTGGAAGGCTGAGCCCTCTACCTTGGGACTTGCCCTTATGAAGTTTGTTACTGCAAAGGAGAGGCTAAGCCTACTTATAATTGTGCCTAAGAGTCTCCCCCAGAGAACCTCTTTTGTTGCTCAAATGTGGCCAGTCTCTCTAAGCCAATTCGGCAGATACACTCACTGCCTTCCTTCCTATGTGGGACCTGACTCCCAGGGGTGTAAATCTCCCTGGCAATGTGGGACACGACTTGCAGGGATGAGCTTGGCCCTGGCATCATGGGACTAGGAAAGCCTTCTTGGAACAAAAGGGTAAAGAGAAATGAAACAAAATAAAGTTTCAGTAGTTGAGAGATTTCAGATGGAATCAAGAGGACATTCTGGAGGTTATTCTCATGCATTACAGAGATATCCCTTTTTAGTTTTTAGTGTATTGGAATAGCTAGAAGGAAATACCTGAAACTGCTGAACTGCAACCCAGTAGCCTTGAATTCCTGTGTGACTGTGAAATTGTGAAAACCTTGTGGCTCACACTCCCTTTAGCCAGTGTATGGAAAGAGGAGTAGAAAAATGGGGATAAAAAATAAATAACAGGGAGGGATGGGGAAGATGGGAAGTTTGGGGTATTCTGTTTAATTTTTATTCTTATTTCTTCTTTTTTGAGGTAATGAAAATATTCAAAAATTAACTGTGGTGATGAATGCACAACTATATAATGGTGCCATGGACAACTGATTGTACACTTTGGATGACTGTACAGTATATGAATAATCTCAATAAAATTGAATTTAAAAAGGAGAATACTAGGGGGAACACACTGGGGGTGTGGATTTTGAGGGATATAAAAAAAATAAGCACAAGGAGTGCACTTAATTTTTGCATGTTTCAGGGCTGCAAACTGCCAAATTTAAGTTGCCACAATCAAGAAGCATTACAGGGGTGAGGGAGATACAGGCAAGTGCTGGAAATTATCCAAAAATGGGGGTTGGAGGTGGCCGAGGCTGGAGGCAGAGAACGCTCACACTGCTTTGGGGGAAGCTGTGCTGCACTTCAAATGTTGCTCTTCTTGAAATGTGATCACAGGGAAAAGGCGACCGCAGCTGCATCCTATTAAACGTGCCCACGCTCACTCCCCATCTCCCTCCTTCCTCTCCTGTGAATTCAAGGCTATGGCTACACAGACCCTCTGAAGACACAAAGTGGGATCTGCATGAACCCAAATAGGGGAAAGAAAGGACCCAAGGCACTGTGGTGATTTTCCCCAGAGATAAGTTTAGAATTTTGAAACTTTTTTCTTTAAAAAAAAAAAAAAGCTTTGTGAAGAAGGGGAGAGACAAAGTAAGGAAAATAGCGCACAAGATTTTTGGTGCAGTGTTTAAGAGGGAAGATGTGGCCCCCGGTGGGCCATGCACATGTACAGGCTGCGTTTAGATGTTAAAATTCCTTCCAAGTTGGACCAGGCAGGGTCTAGTTGTGCAGCCAAACTAAAACGTTGTAAAACAATAAGATGTGTTGGCCAATGGTTATAGCTACAAGAGAATGTGAGGGCTGGTGACCTGTCTCTATCCACAAGGCGTGGCTGGCGGCGGTGGGATGTGTTCTGGTTTGGGGCTTGCTGACACCCATGAGCTGGTGACTTCGAATGCCACCTCCCAAGCGCTTTAGTAAATGTATTTAACCCTCCTTTCCTTGCTACCATCCTGAGATATGTTATCATTCCCATTTTTACAGATGAGGAAATGTGTTCAGAGAGGCAAGGTAACTTGCCAAAGTCACACAGCTGAGAAATGACAGGTTCTCCAGACTGACCGGGCAGGAAAATGTTTATTATTTCTGAGTATTACCAACTTGCCAGTGTAAGAGAGAAGGAGGAACACAGAGAACACAAAACCCTCAGAAAGCAACATTTCAAAACTCTGGGTCCATCCCTTAGTAAAAGTAATGGAGCAGAACCAACATTTCTACTCTGACACAGCTGGGTCAAAACACTGACATTGGAGTGTTCAAGCTGGAAGGACACTGACTTCACTACCAGAGAGTAAGTTGAACAAGACAGCCAAGGGTCAGAATGCCCATTTCAACTCCCGGCTCCTCCCTTTAGCAGCTGGCTGTGTGATCCTCTCCCGGTTTATCACCCGTACTGTGTCACAGTTTTCTCACCAAAAGATGGGAATCATGAGAGAATGGGCCTCATAAGACTATTAAGAGGGTTAAATGAGATAAAAGCACTGAACTCATTGCACAAGTTTTCATGCTCTAACTTCTCTGAAATCAGGATGCATCTTAAAATCACAGCCTTCTAAGATTCAATAAAATAAGGTAGAATGATGATGATGTACAGCCCTGACACCCCTCCATCTCTTGCCTTAAAGCCCAAACCCAGGATATCTTCTCTTTTCAATTTCTTTCTCTCTCCTTCCCCCTTTCCTTTCTCCACTTTCTCTCTCCACCCCCCCCCACCTCAGCTGAAAGTTTAATGCATTGCTTTTGAAGCCAAGCTAAATACCTTCAAGTCCAAATGGCAAAGTGTTGCAGCTTCAAAATTCCCCAGACCCAAAGAGGGGGCTCTCCTGGATGCAGACAGGCAATTGCGGGGCAGCAGGCCCACCAAGGCCCCTGCCTCTGGGTGAACAGCAGGGGAGCAGCCCCACCCGGCCACTGTCAGGAGAGACCCACGTCGGGGGTCTCCAGCAGTACTGCCCTCTAGCATAAACCCTCCTCCAAACAACTGCTCCAGCCCTTCTGGAGGCCAGGAATCGCAGACAGTGTTCCTTTAAACCAACGGTTTCAAGAAATTCCCTCATGTTGAGCCACTAAATCAAATAATGACCAGCTTACTCAAAATTTACAAAACAAAAACAAAGTTATGGCTAGAATTTTCTCAATTACCAAGCCTCTCTCCCATAAATCTTTCTTAAACTGTTGACATAGTTGTGCTTGACTCACACAGATGATAGAGAGATTGAGGTGGCTGGATTTAAATAGATCTAGTATTAATATAGCCACAAAAATCACTACGGCTTCCAGGAGATCAAATCTGAGTTACTCCTTCAGCACAAGCTGGAGGGGGTGAATGGTCTGAGTCTCCTAGGGCTGCCATGACAGGTGCCACGAGCAGAGGGCTTACAACAGAGGACTGACTGTCTCACATTGTGGAAGCCCGAAGTCCAGAATCTTAGAGAATCCTTCCTTGCCTCTTCTGTGGCAATCTTTGGGCTTCAAGATGGTGCTCACCCCACTCTGTGTCTCCTCCTCCCTGGCGATAAGCACCCCAGTCACACTGGATGAAGCCCGTTCTACTATGACCTCACTTTAATCTCCCTCCTTCCATCTGTAAAGAACCTATTTCTAAATAAGGTCACATTCTGAGGTCCTGGGAAGTAAGTAGGACTTCAACGTATCTTTTCTGGGGAGCACAATTCAACTCGCAACAGAGATCGACACCCTTTAGGGCAGGACTGGACAAGACTGTAGGTCCATAACAGGGAGGGCACAGGAAGTATCCATTTATAAAAGGTTCTACACAGAAAAGGCTGATGGGAGAATTAAAATCCTGGATGCCCAAGGTCAAAGGTCAGGGGCCTCTCATGGAGCAGAGTCACAGAAACCTGAGGACTTGGGCGAGCACCCTGCACTGTGCCTGTCACTTACTTCTTACCTCAATAAGCGCCAACATTCAAGGTTTAGCTAGCTTTTTGCAGTAAGTAGGCTGGAATTGAAAATTCTAAGCTGCTAATGCTTGCTGAAGTTAAGTCAAATGAAACGTCAAAATCCTGCTTCTTTCCAATTGAAGTAGGAAGCCTCGGAGGACTGGGGACTCATTTCTTGACAGAATTCCTCCAAGTTGCAGCTCAGAAGTAAAATATAACAAATGCAAGGATGAATTTGGTTCCCTAACCTTCCTGGAAGCTTTTAATGGGGCACAATTCTAAACCCTGGTGTAGAGGTTGAAGACTCAATTACTTGTTTTTCTACTATTCTTTAATTGCATCTGACAGATGGAGGACTCATTCATCCTTCTCCTAACTTATTCACATATCTATAAGTCTATGATGCGTGAAGGATTACAAAGCCAGCTGGGAAGTAAGAAATTCAGCCCCATGGTGTCCGGAAATGGTAGGCAAACATCTGACCTAACTTACCTCATTAACTACCCACACCCTGAAACTTTATTATACCTGTGCATGTAGTCAACGTTTTTGGACTTAACTGTGGCTGAATAGTATTAGAAACTTTAGCCAAATCCAGAAAACAATCTTCAATTTCAGTTCTCTTTTACACTCTGACTTAAGCCTGGAATCTTCCTTCTTGTCAACAGAAACACCAAAAGGTATTTTATCCGCCAAGCCTATGATGTGTGTGTGGGTGGAAGGGGGGAGGGGGAGTCACAGTTGATTTCGGGCTCTGCTCTTTTAAGGAGATGACAGCAAAAGGGCCTAGAAAGCAAAGAGCTAATGATTTTATTGAAAGCTCAGGCTTTTCTTGTCTTCAAATGTCTGACAGAATGAAAGGAACTGGATGCTCAGCACTGATCTTATGTGAGTATTATCTGTGGTCTTCAATTACAATTAATGTTTCTGTGTATCCCTCCGTTAACAATACCGGTGGAGAGTGTGGTGACCCAGAAGATTCTAAAGCAGGAGGGGATGCAAGACATCAGTCTGGTCAGCTTGGTACTGCTGGGCAAGATCCTTAAACATTTACCTCCAATTATATTTGGCCTAATGAGTTATCCAAACTACCTTGTATCTGTTGATCATGGGCTGGCAGAGGGTGGGGCTGGGGGGTGGCCAGGGAGCAGAACAAGGGCTGGGAATCTGGGGGACGCAGGTGCTGGGACACATCTATACCCTGTCCATCAAAGTTACCCACGTTCGACTGTATCCTTTCTCTTGAAACTTCATTTCAGACTAAATTAAAATAGCCCCTCCCTGACATGGGAATGATAATTATGACTATCTGTTTAGCTGCCTTCCTGTGCCACACAGCCTGCTGCACTTTGTCCTCACTGTCCGTCTTAAAGTGGAGAAATCCAAGAGAGGTTAGTGATTCACCCAAGGTCAGAGGATGGATCATTAGCATGTCCATTCTATAGATGGGAAAATGGAGGCTCAGTGACCTTGAGAGACTCATCCAGGGGCACAGAGCCAAGCAGGAGAGCAGAGACTCAAACCCCGGTGAATCAGATCCAAATTTAGTCTTCCTCCTTCCACACAACAATTTCGGCCCATTTGAAGTTTAAAAAAGAAAAGATAGTGCATTCATTGAAAAAAACAAATTCACTGAGCATCCACATTGTGCTGGGAGCAAAGAGAAAAAGGCATGGAGCAGACCCTACCCTCACTGAACTTGCAGTGCAGGAAGTGCCTGCACGTCTTCTTTTTCCAGCATCTCTTTCTCATTCTTTCAGGGTAACAGGGAAACCAGGGCATGTTATTAAGCCCCTTTACAGGGACTTGAGCATTTTCCCATTGTTGCTTTCTCATGTCAGAGACCACATCAAATTCCTTTTTGCATCTTCAAAACCTTGAGTAGGCAGGGGCAGCAAAACATAGTTTCTACATAAATAGTTAATATTTAGTGAATTAACTAATGGATCCAGCTTTGCAGCTGAGATGATTTTGCAGTGCAAGGGCCCAGAACATTCCTAGTTTTAACTCAGGAACATGATGGGCTTGGTCCAAGTAATACAACAGGCAAGAGAGGAAGCTGAATCTCCAGCTGGCTTTTCATTGTCTCCTCAAGAATTCATATCGCAGAGAGCTCTACGTTCTTTCTGTAGCTAACTTCTGAATCACATTGCAGACTGAAAGGATGGGGACTGTATAAGAGCAGAGAGGACCTCAGCATTCTGGAAAACGATAAACCACACCAGAAAGCCAATGACTCAAGTTTCTACTTTTCAACACGTTCCACTGCCATCCTGGAGTCGGCCACTGTACGTACCCGGGGCTCTCATCAGAACAGAGGCAGGGGGTCCGAAAACATACTCAAGAAGATAAAGACCTTGGAGAAGAAACTGCAATAGGAAGGTATGCTGAAAAGCAAACCCAAATGCAGGAAAAGAAAAAAATGGAGAAGCCACAAAATACATGCATGAATCTGGAAAGAACTCTCCATTCAGGAAAGCTTATCTTTAGGTTTATTTTACGACAAGCCATCAGGTCAACGGAAGCTGAAGTTCAAGGGCTAGGAGGGTCTGATGCATGGGAAAGTCGGAGGAACTGAACACCAGGAAGCCAGTGCCGGGCTGGGTTCCTAACTAGCAGTGTGACCTTGGTAAGTACAAGCCACCCCCCCCATCTGGGTCTCAGTATCCTCACATTTAAATGACGGCGGTTAGTCTACATTAGCTTCCTTCCAGCTGCAAAATTCCATAATTCTGGAACTCTCAATGCACTCGCTGATTTAATACTCCACTGCTATAAAACTCACCAATACGACATTGGCGACGCGCTGCACCGCTGAACAGGCTGGCTTTTGTAGCCTTCCCCCGGAGAATGGTAACCACAGAAATAAACCTACATCCACCCAAAAAAGGTAAACTGGTCAGGAATGCTGTTACCCTTATGAGGTCAGCGGTGTGAAATGTATAACAAGATTGTCTACAGATCTTTTGTTGACCCATGGTTTAAAAAAAAAGCCTCCTCTTAAATAGAAAAAGGCCCATTTGTTTGGTTCTCAACCAGATCCGTCTTGAGCTGGCAGCATGAGAAACTCTGGCCTCAGTCTTGACTGTGGGCCGCCTCTACACACACAGGAGGGGAAACTTGGAATTTTCACAGAGATAGCCTCTATTTGGCCAAAGGAGCCGGGGGAGGCAAGGAAGTTGCCCTTGGCACTGACCAGACAATGAACTCATAATCCTTCCTCACCCAGAAATAGAATTGAGCATTAAATAAACATAGTTCGCCAGCGTCTCCTTACTCAGACTGAGGTTAAGTTGCTAGTGAGAAACTCAGGAGTGGGGATACATCCTAGAAACATAGTAATTTACCCTACCACCCCAACAATTCCCACTGCCCCACCGTCACCTGAAGGCAGTTACAAGCACCTAATGTGTGCACAGCCATTCCTTTCTAGAGTGCTCCAAAAAGAGCCTTTGAGATTGGGATGCAAGTCCCCCAGACACCTATAACCACACTGAGGCAAAACAGAAATATCCAGCCAGCGAGGTACTTCCAGGACATCCCCAAAATGTCTGGGACTGATGATAACCTTTCCCCTCTGCAAAGTTACCAAAATCCTTTGTTTAAGCATCTGGCCCTGAGCCTCAGCGGGAGCCCATGGCCATTTCCACCCCCTCAGAGGCCTCGGTTCTGAGGCCGACATGGGTGGTTTTCAAACCTAGAAGTCCCCACGGAGCCTGTGGGGTGGTGTAAATGCAGATTCCTGGGCCCCTGGCTCACTATCCTGACTCAATAGGCCACCTGAAGGCCCAGGGGTCTGCCCTTTGACTTGCGTCCCAGGGGATCTGGGATTTATTGGAGAACACGGGAACAGCAGGCAAAGAGAAGGGGGTAGATAAAACAGATGCAACCCTGACAGTAAAGGTTTTCAAAATGTCCAAAGGGTGTGGCCTTCTCTCCCCTTCGCCACTGCCCATTGTTCTTTCCCACTTCAGGGAGGCCCTTGGTGTCGATGACTTGAAAGCCTATTGATTCGGCACAAGGTTAAGGGCAAGGCACGGAGTATGTAACCATACCAGCCTTCCCATTGCTGGTGAACCGTAACTCTTTTCCACAGACCTTCTGTCCCTGCACCTCAGTCTTCCCCCTTTGTAAAATGGGCCTTTTACATTTCACATGCCCTGGCTGCCTCCTGGGGCTATCAAGAGCATCGGGGATTCCAGCCCCCGTTCTCCAAACTAGGTGACCTTGGGCTCCTTATGTTTCACCTCCGTGGGCCTCAGCTTCCACGTCTCCAAAGTGGGAATGATAACAGCAATTAGCTCATGGAGTTCTTGTGAGGAGTAAACGCGCTCAACACCAAGAGACGCACACAGTAAGACACTGAACAAATGTTCATTGCTAGCATACTTATATGCCGCATGTGATGTGCTTAGGAGGGGACAAATTTAAGAAATGACAGCTTCCACACTTTCATTATTAAAAAAAGACCAAACCATCCTGAGGCTACAAATCACAGGTCTTTGACTTCGAGGTGACAACGAATGAGTTTTATTGAAGGCACCCCCTGTATTTCTGAAGTTCTTTTCTCCACTTCCCAGGCCAAGAGGCCAAGAGGCCAACGGGTACCTCAATAAATAATTATTGAGCAGCTGCTGGGGGAGGGAAGGGCAGGATAGGTCATTCCGATTACGGAGTGAGAGACCCTGCAGCCCTGCTGCTCACAGAACAGAATGGCCTCCCTCAGAAGGGGGCCTGGCGGAGGCCCAGTGTCACCCCTTCCAGCCTGTAGACTCCGCCCTGCACCCCACAGACTGTCAGCCTCTGGTCACACAGAGGCTTCGTGGTTCCCAAGCCTTCCTGCTTCCAGGTCTTTGCCGTTGCCTCAGCCAGGACCCTCCTCACCCAGATTATCCACATGGGCTACAGCTCAAGCGTCCCCTCCTCAGGAAGGCCCCTCCTGACACCCCCCCTTTAACCTACTCCCCATGTGTTTTCCTCAGAGCACTGACCCCACCTGGAGCTACTTCATCCTGCTGGCCCCTCTAGAATGGCAAACTCTAGGGGCCTCGTGGCAGGTGCTCAGAAAATATTTGTCGATGTCATCAGACATCATATTTAGGGTGAACATATAACCCAGTACCCCCGCCATCACCCCAATGTATGCCTGTGGTCCTAAAGTAATTATGGATAGCTTCCCCTTTCACTCTAATGAGTGGCTGGGTTTGGATGACAAATATTGCACTGTTTTGACGAGAGGTGATACAACCCAGGGCTTAGGAGCTCAAAAGCTCTAGAATCAGACAAACCTCAGTGTCAGTCCCAAACCATCTCTTCCTACTGTGTGATTTTTGGCAAGTCATTACCCTCTCTGACAAATCATCAGTGCAGCATTTCACCTGATACATGGCGAGTAGTAGGCAGTGAATAAATGTTGGTATTATTAATATGTCTGTCCTCTAAAGACAGGCTACCTGGTCTACCACCTGCTACCTAAAAGACAATGGCCAACTTACCTATTCTCTCTGTCATTTTCTCATCTCTAAAATGAGAAGAATTCTTAAACCCAGAGTTGTTTTGGGGATTAGATGAAATCATTCAGGCGAAGCATAGAGAACACTGCCTGGCAAATTCTAAGCACTCAATAAACAGTAGCAGTTATGAATATCCATCTTCTTGTCTTTCCTCCTAAATAGATAACTTCCTTGAGGGCAGGAATGTTGTGTTTTCATTTCTGTATCCCCAACAGTAAACGCCTGACACATTTTTCTAGAAGAAAGAAAAGGAGTGGGCTTCTTTTTTGGCTTCATCCCTTCCCATCACCATCAAGCTTGATTCCTGATTTGAGAGAGCGCATGGATGGGACACAGAGAAGGCGCCTGGCTCATGCTGGGTTGCACAGCATCTCAAAGGTAGAGAGCAGACCGTTCCAGGAGCGTGAAGGGCTTACAGATGGTTTCCAGCTGGTGGGAGGGTGAGGCTTGTTAAATGTTAAAAGTGAGTCAACTTTCTCTTAGACAACAAGAACAACATCGAAGATGGTGAGGAGGAGAGGAATAAACAGGCGTGGGTGAAGGAGAGAAGCAGGCACCTGAACCCAGTGGGTGAAGCTTAACCCTTTAGGAGTCGGGGGAGAAGAGGGGATGGAAGCAGCAAGGGGACGGCAGGCACTGATTTAATTTAGGTCCTCCCAAACGAGCTGGATCACAGACTCACTCCACAGATGCTTATTTGATATTCCTCTGACACCACTGGGGAGCTCAAAATGCAGGGCACTGGGTTTTGCAGGTTGTAAGACATTGTTTCT
>PVKY010008719.1:0-13858 GCA_004027775.1 Bradypus variegatus
TTGCACCCATAGGAATGGATAAAGTTTAAGAACATGTTTTTCTGGGCACATACAGCTCCAATCCACCACAGTGAACATTTGGATCATATACAGATTGGGGCTTTATAAATGTAACTTCTATAAATATGCACATGTGTGTCATTTGTGCATGTAAGGGCACATTTCTATTGAGCATGCATTTAGGAATGCAATTAGAGTGTCACAGGACTTGCATGTATTCAACTGTAATAGATGCTACCTGTTTCTGAATGTAATTGTTCAAATTTATACCCAAACAGCACTATAGGAAAATTTCACTTGGCAGCACTTGACATTCTAATTCTTGTTTTTTAAAAAATGCATGTTCTTAATTCACATTTTATTGATCACTAATTGGGTTGACCACCTTTTAATATATTTAACATCCTTTTTTGTGACGTGCTTGTTGAAGTCTTTTCCCTATACTTTTGTAAGATGGCCTTTCTTTTCCTTACTGATCTATAAGAGTTTTATATATGTGTGTGTGTGTGTGTGTATATATATGTTTGTATGTATATGACTATATTTTAAATGGAAATAATTTATATTTAAATTAGAAATTTATCTACTTCTGTAACTTCTATAGATTATAGATATCTAACAATTGCTTTGTTAAATATATGAGTTGCGAATAATTTCTCATCTGAGACTTGCTTTTTCACTCTCTTATTCATATTTGATGAGAAAAAGTTGTTAATTTTGATATAGCTCAATTTTTATATTTTTCTTACCATGTGTAGTGCTTTATAAAGAACTCTGTGCGTGCCCTCAGCAACAGCAATAATGCCTATGTGACTTTCTAAACTATTTTAGTATTGTTTTACTTTCCACATTTGGTTAAAAAAATCCACCTGGAATTAATTTTGCATATGGTGTGAAGTAGGAATATCTAATTTAAACAGCATCACTGAATGAGAAGACTGTCATTTCCCCATTGCTTGGTAGTGCCAACTTTGCCAAAAGCACTGATTGCTTTCTGGGCTTGTCTTAACTACAACTTCTATGGTCTTAGCTACAACTTTATTATGAATATTGATATCCAGGAATGTAATTCCTCTACTTTATTTTACTTCAACACTGCCTCTGCTATTTTTATCCTTTGGCAGTTTCATATAAAGTATAGAATCTGCTTATAAATTTCAATAAAACAAAACTTATTCCTGTTAGGATGTTGATTGGGATTGTTTTGAATCTAAAAATTAATTTGGGAAAGATTTACATTTTCCCATATTTAGTCTTCCAATCCATTTCCACTCTGCTTAATTTATCTCAAAAGTATATTACAGTTTCTGTGTAAAGCTCTCTTGAATCTTTCTTTTTTTTTCAATTTATTGCTAGGTAGCTAATGTTTTCTGATGTTATTATTAATGATATGATTTTTAGATTTTTACTTTCTATTATTTTTGTTGAACATTATGAGACTTCCTAAATTCATTTAATTTTAATAATTTATTTTAGATTTTTATATATACAGTGTGTCCTTCATTTTGTTTTTCTTTTTTAAAACTTTTGTTTACTTAGATTATTGCAATTTCATAATCCACGATGCGGTGTGGACATGTTAGCAAGCTTCCTTGTCTTGTTTCTAAACTCTTCCAATCTATAGCTTTTCACCATATAGTTATAGACAATTTGTTTTTAAAATTAAAATGAATATAGATTTTTAATATGTATTCTAGGTTATAAAATGTTCTCATTATTTATTTGGCTTTCATCTTCCTATGATAGAGGTTATAATTTTTTGTATGTTTAAAATGATCTGTTCCTGGGTATTAGTTGCCTTGTTATACCTGCCTCTTGGTACCTGTCTTTCCATTTCAGATTCCTGACTCTTGCCTGAATTTCATGCTTACTATTGCCATACTTTTCTGATGCAGTGTTCTGCCAGCCTCAATTGAATTTCTTCTCAGTAGGATATTTTGGGTATTTTAGAACAGGGCTTTTCAGACTTCAATGTCAATATGACATCCCGTGAATCTAGTTAATAGATTCAGTAGATCTGGGTTAAATCCACATTCGGACCTTCTCATCCCTTCTAGGTGAGTTCAATCCTGTTGGCCCATGGAACACACTGTGAATAACGAAATTTGAACTATGCTTTCCAAATGTGCTAGATTATTGAAAAAATCATCTGTGGCAGAATATATATGAATTTATTGGCTCCAACCAAGACATATGAATCTGTCCTGTGAAAATCTATTTTGAATAATTCCCCAGGTGATTCTTAGGTTCAAACACCTTTAGGAATCTATACTAGAAAAGTGCCTTTAGATTTGGCTCTGCCTAATACAACTTATCTTACTGACCTAGTAGACATGACCAGCTCTGTCATAATATTTACTTTTACAATATGATTACAGTGTTTTTCAATGTTGTGATAGGCTCTGGTTATGGGTTGATTTTTAATTATTCTATCTTTATTAATTGCCTAGGGCTACCATAATGAATTACCACAAACCGTTCAGCTTAAAACAACAGAAATGTATTCTCCCACAGTTCTAGTAGCCAGATTTCAAAATCAAGCTTTCAACAGGGATGTGTTTTCTCAGAAAGCTCAGGAGGAGAATCCTTTCTTGCCCCTTCCTACTCCTGGTGGCTCACATGTTCCTTGGCTTTTGGTTGCATAACTCCAATCTAGACCTTGTCCTCATGCCCTTGTCCTCATTCTCTCTGTGCCTCCATCATTTATGTTGCCTATAAGGATGCTTGTCATAGGACTTAGGGCCCATACAAATAATCCAGAATGAGCTCATCTTGAGATCCTTAACTTAATGAAATCACAAAAACTCTCTTTTCACAAAGGTCACATTCACCAGTTCTGGAGATTAGGATGTAGACATGTCTTTTTGGAAGCCCACTAATTATCTTTAAAAGTATTTTATGTTATGTTTACTTTTTAAATGTAATAAGTAAAATGTAATCTACTATAGACTTTTTTTAAAAAATTCACATTTTATTTAGATTGAAATAAACTGTGCAAAACTGATTTTCTTCACCAAAAATAATAGCAATATTTTCTGTATTATTCCTAGATAAACCACAAAACACTTATTTTTGTAGCCTTTCCAGGTTCTGCTGATAATCAAGATGAGGCAGTAGACATAGTCATAGAAACAGACAGAAGAAATCAGACAAATCAGCGGTCAGTATCCATGGCCTCTGATTCTGTCTTGACCATGAAACAGAAATGTTCAACACATACCTGCTAAACAGCTTATGAAGGCGTGGGCTCAATAAAGGAATGTAAACAGCAACAACCAGATGTGGAAAAAGGCATTCAAACTGTAACTTGTTCCTTTAGGTTCATTTGATAAAGACAAAATCTACGCTGAAATCCTTGCTTGGTGAGCTCAGTTTCTCTCACTCTCTGGTGAGTCCCTTAACTGTCCGATATAAATTTTAACAACATACTTTAAAGTCTTTCTAGTTAAAGGTCAATAGTGAACCTCACTGTAACATTTTACAAAATGCATCTTCCTTCCATATCTCATCAAAATTTATTTCTTCAAAGTACTGATAACTAGACTGAAACTTGATAATTGGAGCCACAGTGATGATTAATGTTGTGTTTAAAATGACTTAACTAAAATAATTCCAGAGTGCCACCAATGGAGAGCATGCAGAAATGAAACATGGCACTTTCAATGCTACCTTCTAGAAGAATAGGCAGGTCTTCAAAGCATGAGAGTTCAGATGGGGGCCCTTTAAATAGGTAGCTTATTAATGACAAATGTATTCAATGGGAGACCTACAGGCAAGGATAGTCAGTGATTAAGCAGCCTACATATACCTTACAGCTTTTCCTCCAAATATAAGAGAAAACCTATTTTAAAAGTCTCTTAAGTATTTTCAATGGTTTCTGAATTACCTGTGGGAAGCTCTGACTTAGTTGTATAGAGTTTGATATATGTGTCCACCATCAAATCCAGATCGTGTTTTATATCAAAATTTATGTTAAGCAAAGCCAAGTTACTTGACCTTTGGTCTGCCAAAGTGTTCCTCGGGTATTCTATGAGACACTTTCGTCCATTTTCATAGCGTTCATTTTCAACCTTCATCACAGGAAGAATGCATAAGACCTACAACAAAGCATAAACATTAGGAAAAAACTTGATGTCAGGCAGATGGAGGGTTTCATAAATGGTGGATGGAAGCTCTATATCTTTCCCTCTGTGTTTCCATTTGATTCTCCAACAACGAAGCTTGGCAGAGAGTGTGTCAGGATTGGGTAAGTCACTTCTGTACATGTCAGCTTGGTGTTTCTCCGACGTATTGAATTTGAGCTGTCCCATGACAGAGGGTACCAGAGATATGCATTTAAGAGCTTTGAGGTGCTGTTCTGAGAATATATCTTTAAGTTCCTGAATAATGTGCTCCACTGTTGGAACATTTTGGGTTTCTTTATAATAACTCTCAGAGGTTAAATGAGATTAGAGGTTACCTCGCTGAGCTCTGCGGAATCTGCCAGGGAGTTTCATGTGAATATCAAGTTTCATTGCCAAATTTGTGGCTTCCTCAAACCAAAATTCATGATAAACTTCAATATTTTCCATCACTTCATTTAGTGAATGTAGCACTGCAGTCAAGCTGCTGGCCGCAAAGAAGACATCAGAGGTTTCCCCCAGAGATTTTTCCCAAAGGCTCTTGTAAAAGATAGGACATTCTTAAGAACAACAATGGTAACAATGAAATAAAAACCTGTTACTGCACTACAGAGAACAAATGCTCGGCTACCTATGCAGTTATCCCATCTAATATTTGTGTCACTATTTATGCCATCTAAACATAAAACAAGTGCTTGCAGGAGTTCCACTAAAATTTCAAAAGCATCATGCCTTCCTGTCCATTGAGAATGGCAAATTTCCTTCAGTTCATTACCCCTTTCTTCATTGCTCTGAAAAAGGACTGAAATTACACTGTCAACTTCTAAAAGTAGTTATGGTGATCAATGGAAAAAAGAAGAAACTTCCTCAATTGTTCCCAATGCAACAGGTACTCCCATAAGAGGCACCGATTTTGCTAACCACATATTTAAGGCACAGGAAGAGCAGAGTGTATAGATAGCTTGGGGATATTTCTCTAGAAGTCTAGAAGCAACAACTTTCATCTTGGAAGAAAATCCACTGGACACAATGTAAGCCTGTCCACAACAGTACTCCATGTTTAGCCCCCACTTCTCAGTTATTATAGTGTGAAATTTCACAGCCAAAATTTCTGCATCAGCTTCATAAGGCAGGAAGCCCACAAAGTCCTCTCTCAGGTTATGGGATTCATCCACAAACCTCACCAACACTGGCAGGTGCTCTTCCCCTGCTATGTCCACCATGTCATCAGTGATAATGGAAAAGAAGTGTGAGTCTCTCACTTCCCTGAGTGTTTCCTCCCGAATGCAGCTCTCACATATCTCTAGCATCTGTTTCTGCTTGTTTTCGAACAGAACAATGTGTTAAGTGCTGTTGTCTCAAATCACTTTCTCAGAACCTCTTCACCAGAATTTATTCAGCACTCCAGCAATGCTTGAAAGTTATCAGGTGTAAAGAGACCTTCCGGGAGTTCATCAGCCTCATGCCCATCCAGAGGTATGTTTTGTTTTCCCATAAGAATCAAAATTTCAGATAAAGATTTTAGGTATTCTTTGTTTTCCTTCTCTTCAAGGGTTAAAGGTAAAATATCTTCATCCTGTTCTTCACCCCTTTCTTCTGTATTTGGGTTCTGAGCACTGCTGTTGTTTGTTTCCTTATGTTTTTGTTCCTGTTCAGAAGTTTCATAAATTTTTTTCTGTTTCAGTGTCCTGATTTCATCTTCACTCAATTCTTTTATTCATTTTCTGTGCCTACTATGTGGATTGTTCAAATGACCGGTAAGATCAAATATTGTTGGTATAGCATTATCTCAAAGAACTGTCCTATAAGGACTAGTTCTACAGATCATAGAGATCTCAAAGTGTTTGGCACATAACCGATAATGTTTATTTAGCTGATCAGGTATTTTATCTTCTAAGTCTGCTCTCCTACAATTCTCCACCCACTTCTGGCATCCGGCCGGGTCCTGCAGAAACCTGAAGAAGGCCAGGTCAGACTGCGTGCTCTCCCGCGTGCAGTTGCAGGCAGCGCAGAAGTTTGGCATCATCGCCCACCTGCCAGCCAGCCCAGTTCTCTCCTCTCTGCCTCCTAAGGGCAGCCTGCCAGCCCCTCAGGGCCGGGGAGGGGAGCCAGGCCAGCCGGCCGGCTTGGCAAGGCCAACGATCTGAGGGGAGGGGCGGTCGGGCGAGAAGCCACCTATAGATTTTTGTTTTGAAAAAAAGCACTGAAAGATGTTAAGATCACTGAAAATATTGAGATATTATGAAGCCAAGGTTGGACTATCAAAATCATAAGGCATATATGTGTATCTATCATTGGGCTTTTAAAATAAAAATGTGCTCTTAGAAAAATAGAAAGAATCTTCCTCAACATGATAAAGGCCATATATGAGAAACATACAGCTAACACCATGCTCAATGATGAAATACAGAAAGCATTCCCCGAAGATCTGGAATAAGACAAGGATGCCCACTGTCACCACTATTATTCAACATTGTACTGGGAGTTGTAGCCAGAGCAGTTAGTCAAGAAAACGAAGTAAAATGCATCCATATTGGAAAGGTAGAAGTAAAGCTTTCACTATTTTCAGTAGACATGATAGACAAAATCTTATGAAATCTACAACAAATCTAGTAGAGATAATAAATGATTTCAGGAAAGTGATGGGGTACAAGCTTACTTTGGTTTGCTAAAGCTGCTGAATGCAGTATTCCAGAAGTGGGTGAGGTTTTACATTGAGGATTTATTAACTTACAATTTACAATAATTAGGCCATGAAAATATCCAACTCAAAGCATCGACAGGATGATGCCTTTTTTTCTGAAGAAAGACTACTGGCAATCCGGACACTATTAGATGGTACTACGGTAACATCTAATGCAAAGTGTCAAGAATATGGGGATATTTGGGAACACTGTATTTTTACATGATTTTCTTATAAATCTACAACTTCTCTCTTAAAAAGATTTGTGTGCTTTTCTTGGAAATTTATTTTCTGTGGTTTATCTGTTAGTACTAACGGGACTAACATTTATTGAACACTTACTAGGTGAAAGACATACTTTTAGGCTTGTCTGTTTCATGACATGTAAGCAACAATAATTTACTGAGCACCTACAAATATAAGTAATTGTGGCATTCCATTTTTATGAAGCATATGGTATTATCAAAGGTTTTTAGTCCTTGGCTTTATGTGTACTATTGATGTGATAACTTAATAGATTTCATTGTATGTAGCCAAAAACTTTTCAAAATTCTAATTAACTTCATTTTTTACATTCAGGATGGATACTGGATTTAAGAAAATAACATGCATCTGGAAACCTCTTGGTATATACAAAGTTTTTTCACCAAATCTAATTATCTTATTCCAATGTCTCATTTACAGTTCAAGGAACTGTGACTCAAAGCAATGTGGTTTTTCACAGAGTCATTTTCAAGTAGTGAAATAAGACTCAACCCTGGGTCCTTTGATGTCAAGGCAAGACTTATTGCTATACTCCACTATTTTGCCAGATCCCTTTAAAAGTTTTAATTAAAATTGTATACAGATACACCTTAAGCAATGCTATCTTATTCAAGGTAAAGAAGACTTTTTAATAGTAATAACTAGGAAAACAAGTGACTACTGATAATAATCTAAAATAATAACAAAGAAGTGGATAATTTTTATTTTTATGTTTTGAAACTTTTTTAAAAATTTATTTTTTATGTTATAGTTTTAATTATGAAAATCTAAGCCAAACTTGAGTCCTATGTCTATCAAGTCCTCTCATAAGACAACTCTGTGAAAAGCTCAAATAGTTGAATGATTGCCTCTAAGTGCATGATATGGAATTTAAAGAAAGTGTACATTTAATAAAATATGCAAAAACATGAGTTCACAAAATAGAAAAATTTGGAAATGAGTCACATATTCCAAAGTTTTTTTCTCAAGAAAAGAACAATCTCAGAACATTATGCATATTTTTATTCTATTGACAACCTGACAGAAGTCTAGTTCCTTAAAAATTAGAAATGAAAGAATTGAGAATTTATGATTAATGATGATAAAAGAGGATAAAGAAGCAAGTGGCAAAATTCCAGCAAAATTAATATCCAATGGTTTAATGCTAGGGAGTTTGCTTGTGGTACACAGATGGCTAAAACACTATGAACGAACAGTAGTTAGAGGAAACAGATAATGTCTTCCATGCTAATTTTAGGCAAAGAAAGTAACTGTGAGAACCTAGTAAGAAAAAGAAAAAAATTAAGTATATGTTCCTTTTATACTTTCCCTCAGTTAGGTCATGGATGTTTTTGGTTTGTCTGTTGTGTCTGATTCACTGGGAAGGGTAAGGGAAAAGGCAGAAGAGTGAGCACATGATTTACATGGTAGCTCACTGCTCTCTTTGCAAACACACTTTTTGACCCACTAATTACTTTGAGTCTGGTATCAGAATTCTTGAGTTCGAGGAGGCAGTTCTATAACTCAGACATTTGAGTTGCAGATTCTTGTTCTGGGAAATTAAACTGAAAAAGAAATGGATGTTGCAAATTGATATCCTCTTCAAACTTGGTCTAAAGGCATGAGCATTTTATTTGTTTGGGTAGCACTGTATTTGTTTTGGTTTTGGTTTTAATTTTTATGTGAATATCTATAGGCATAAACTCTCTAGTTTAGCACTTGTCTGGGCCCTGAATTCTCTGATTAGAAAACCCCGGCATTAACTGAATTCCAAGGTCATTTGAAATCCAAATTCTACGACTCTATGGCATGGGTATAGCATGCAATCTGTCAGAATAGCAGAATTGTTAACTTGTGGCAGCTATATCAGCAAAACTGCTGGAATGGCCCGTTTACTAGGACATAATTTCCAAACTATATTCTGTGATAAATCAGTGTCCAGTGCCAAATGGAACCATTGCACAGGCCATCAAGTGGAGCAGATGGGACCAGAACAGTGGATCTGATTTTCCAACTTAGAGACTCTCTGAAGTAAATCAATAATGACTCATTCCTGTTTGCCTTCACCAGTGTCAGAAACTCAAGCCTCCTTGGAGATCAGGTATAACTTATATTATACTTCTTCTTCTGTACTGGGCAACTTGTAAGGTGACACAGTCTTCCACTTTCCACCCCCTTTGATGTAGTCCTTTAGCTGTGGCCTCTAGAACATCAAATTTTTGAGGCTGCACATTCCTTTATATTTTTAATGGGGTCTCTGAATATTTCCTTCTCTTTAGCCTTCCCCTGCCCCTGAAAGCACTTTTGAACTACAGCTTTCATAAATACAGTCCATTTTTCTCTTACATCCCGCATACCTGAGAATCCAGAGGATGTAAGCGTCATTATCTCCCAGTTCCTGGTTACTGCTTCAAGACCAATACTTCCACTATTTCCTGGAGAAAAAAAAGAAAAGAAACTACTCTTCTGAAGGTTATGCTGTGCTTGCTAACTCACCTTATTCCTGCTATTCTGGTCTCTTGGTCACTCTAATGAATTGAGTGAGGTCTTCATCTTGGTGGGAGCAATGGTAACCTGGGTGAAATGCCCCACAGCGTGGCCTTTTAATTTCTTGACTTCATTTTCCACCAACTTTTCCTCTACCCCATCTTAGCTCCCACTCCTCTGGTAACATCCCAAACATCTCATCTCCAGAAACTGCAATACCTATGTAATATAATTTCAAATATTCCAAGTACCACCTTTCATTTTCCATCTCACTTGGATCAAATGAACTCATTCCAGTATTTCTTCCACCATATCACAACCACCAGTCCATTCACCCCAGCACTTTCTCTATACTTATCAGTGTCTGCCTGGCTGCATGTATATCTTTTCAAGCCTAAAATCTATCATTCAAAATCACAGTCAATGAAGCACCAAAGTTCTTTTTTAACTTAATTCTTTCCCTATCATACTCACTTGGAGGAACTGCAACCACTTTTGAACTGCACTATCTCCCTTCTTTCATGCTACCACCAGAACAGAAATTGTTTCTGGAGAAAATCCGACAAATAAGCCAACTAATTTCACTTTAAGTTCATGATCAAAAAAGCCAAATGTGCACACAATAGTGCTCTGTAACACCACTTCTCTCTCTACTAAACATCTTCTTCCAATATCCTAATGACTATTTCTTACCTTCTTCCATCTCAAATCTCTTTCTTCCCCTCTTCTAGTCTCATAGCCAGATGATGGCTTCACATTTTACTTCTGTGGGAAACAGGAACAGTCATAAGACAGAAACTTCTTCAGAAAGCCTTTTTTTTTTTAATCAAGAATATTTCCTTCAGTTCTTTCTGTCTCTTTCCTTCTTAAATTCTTGGTTATCTCCCCTTTCTCCATGAATCTCTTTAACTTGTTATGGGAGAATTCTCTTCATATAAATCTGCTCAATTATCTCTTTCCACCCAGTGATCACACATACATCTCAAAATTTAAGATATTGCTAGATCCTTCTCCATCTAAATTTAAAGTATTGGTTCACCACAAGGGTTGTTCCCAGTTTTTCTTATATACAGTTTCTCACTGAATGTATCTCATATTCTTTCTTACTTTATTATGACTCCTAAATTTTATCTCTGGCTAAGATCTCTTCCTTGAGACACAAATTCTCTTAAAATCCACTTGGATATCTCAGTCATTTCAATTTAAATTCAAAATGCAGTTCTTAATTTCTCCTTCTAAACCTTGTCTTCACCTGATTTCTACCATTTCAGTGTATTGCACAACTTTTCATGTAATGTCTCCTGCTAAAAATCTATTGTCCTAAATTATTCTTATTTCTACACCAGCCTTTTTTGTGTATCAGCAAAGCCTCTTGATTACAGTTTCAATTAAGACCAATGCAATCATATTGTAGACCTTGGCTTTGTCCTCTTTTCTGCATCTTGACTGGTCTTAGGTCCCTAATTTTGTGATAAGACTATTGCAGCATTGCCTAGCTTATCTTTGTCTATTTTTGGCCCTCCCAAAGCATTCTCTATACCATAACAAGACTCATTTTCTTAAACAGTAAGAAGATTCATTTTATTCCTCTGCTTATCCCTATAGTCTAATTGTAAAATATATTTCAATACAGAATCATTTATTATTTTTATTATTATTATTGTTTAGTTTCATTACCACCACCCAGTTCATTGTTTATTGATAGCAAAAATACTTGTTAAGAATGTACTGTGTACCAAGAAAGAGACTAGCTTTTACTTGGAATCCAAATTGAAAAATACAACACTAAGGCATATAATTATTTCCTTTGTGAAATTATTTGATATAATATGAATTGATTTAGTTCCTACATTTTCAAATGCAAACCTATAATGAAAGGCAATGTATTCCATACAATACCACCTTGTTTCATGCCTATTAATCATAGCTATGGCATATGTGGCCATCAGGACCCTCTGTACTAGATCACTTACTGTGAAATTACAAGTCCTTCTTGCACAGTGCTCTCTCACAAAGGTTCTTTTTCTTCTAATGAAAATAACTGTTTATTTATAGTAAATAGTCTAATGCTAACAATTTTATGATGTTCCCAGAAAATGCATATTACGCAAAGCTAGAAATTCAATTCAGATACCTGAATTAACCACTAGCCTAAGAGTTCATAGCCTTGTTGGGAGCCAAGGTGAAAGACATTATAAAAACAGTTATATATCCCTAACAGCTAAAGGTGTTTTCTTTAGTATGTTAAAAAGAAATTGAAATATTTGAAGATGTAGAATACCAACTAATAAGTAACTATTGTTTTTGAAAATATTTTATGAATTCATCTAATTAGTAATTACATATACAATAGTGGTTACATTCTAGGTAGTTCTCTGGGATCTTCAAAGCTTTTGAAAATCTCACCTATCTCACAAATCTGCATATCTGGGTGTGAGGAGATAGATAAAACAATTAAACCTAAAAATATGTAAGTAAATTGTGATGTTATAGGAAAACAAATAACAGAGAATAGTGATTTGTATAGAAAGTATAGGGGGTGAGTGCCAGGTACTGTCAGATAGCAGATTAGGGTAAGTTTTGTTGCAAAGGACTTTTCAGAAAAGAATTGAATGAACTGAGAACTTTAGACAATGGATATCTTTTGGAAGAGTGTTCTGTGCAGTGGGACCAGATAGAGCAAAGACCCTAAATTAGGAGCCTGATGCGTGTGTTTGAGGAAATGAATGGAGGCCAGTGTGCCTGGAGTGAATGAGCAAGGGAGTGTTTTAGATGAGAAGAGGTGAAAATGGTAGCAGAGAGTCAGATTATAGTCATCTTTTCAGTCATCAAGCCAAGATAAAGACCTGGTCCCTTATTCTAAGTAAAACACCCATTATAGGTCATTATGTGATACATATGGCATTTCCTACCTGAAGGAGGATAGACTTAACCCTGGCTTTCCCCTCAGGTGTCCCTACTCATAACCCTCCAGAAGCAGACCTAATGTTGGCTCCTATAACCTTAAACACTGCCCTTCCTGAGTGCATCTTGTTTTGAGGAAAGATCACATACCAAGCTGTTTTCCCAAAACTTGCATGCAAGCCCTCAGCATTTAACCACTTTTGGTCTCCAGCCATATGCAATGTGTGGAGTGGTTGCCATAGGTGTGGGCATATTCAAGTGAACTTCTAGTCATCTCACTGTCTGGGGTGAGGTGGCTACAACTCTTGGTAGGTAAGTTCCCCTAATAAATGTTTCTGGGCTGATCACGCTGGTGTTAAACATCTCTTTTCTCAGAATCACAACAAGCTGCACTGTATGGAGGTTTGGGGCAGTCCCTGCTGGGTTTTCCCCTATTTCTTCCTTCAGGGCAAGTCCTGATGCTGGTTCAGTGGAACACAGCAGCTATTGAACAGAGGAACTGCATGCTCTGACTTGAATTAAATAATCACATCCCACGCAGTGGCAAGAATAGACTGCAGGGATGAAGGAAAGAAGCAAAGCAATATGTTAGAGGCTATTGCAATAACACAAGTGACTGGCAATAGTGGTACTAGGCAAGGCTTAGCAAGGACGTGGTGAGTGTAGTTGGTCTCAGGAGATTTCATGAAGATCAAGGCTGTATATTTGCTGTTACACTGGATATAGATTATAGGAGAATTGAAGTGACTTCTATACTTTTGGCTTATGTAATTGGAAGATTTGAGTTGCCCTTTACTGAGATGGGGAGCTGTGGATGGAGTATGTGTGCTTGTTTGTTTGTTTTCCCTTTTTTTTTCTTTTTAGTGAGAAGGAGTTTAGGAATTCAGTTTAGTATTTCTTATATTAAAGGTACCCATTGGATATTTATCCAAATGTAGTTGCCATGTAGGCAGATGGAGAAAAGTGTGTAGCTTAGGAGAAAGGTCTGGGCAAGAGATAAAAATTCGGGAGTTTTCTGTTCATGGATAGTCTTTCAAATGATGAGACTAGATAAGATCATCGATTGAATGCATATAGATAGAGAAGAAAAGAGAACTAAGGATGGAGCCATTGGTTACTTCAAAACATAAAGTCTGGGTAAAGAGGAGAAATAGCAAAGGTGATTGTAAAGAAATGTTGTAGGAGTAAAAGTAAGAGAATGTGGTTTGTGACATACTTTTATCTTCACGTGTTCAATGACAACATCTTTTGTGTGACTAATATGAAGAGGTGATAACTAAGTAAGTATAGAGCAGACTGATGACAATGGGAGGGAAAGACAGAACCAACGGCGTGGGTGTGTGACCTGTGTAATGTCACTGGGCCCCATACTCAGAAGGGCCCCATGCTTGGGTTAAAGCTCCCTTGTCACTGCTAGGAA
>PVKY010008720.1:0-13859 GCA_004027775.1 Bradypus variegatus
AATCTAGACACATAGGAGAAAAAGAACAAAACCAGAAGAGGCCTAGCTTAGCCTGGGTCTTGCTTGCCCTTAACAGTCTGACTGTTTCTGTTTCTTATCCATTTTTCCCACTTACATTTTTATTTTTGCCTTTGTTTAACTCTAATTTAAAAAATCATAAACACCCACAGAAATATCCCATAATTAATGATCCAGAGATAACTTTCAACATTAGATGTGTGTCCTTTTTTAGAAAATAAATCTATGAAAATACTGATGCCTAGGCCCCAACCCCAGAGATTCTGACTTCATTGGTCTGGGATGGAGTCAGGTCTCTCTCGCTTGCTCTCTCATCTACCTATCTATCATCTATTTATCTATCTACCTATCTACCTATAGTCTATCTAGTCTTCTCTATTATTTTTAATTGTGATATACATATAACACAACACTTAAACTGACTTTTAAAATAGTTACTGAGTGCCTGCTGTATGTGCTGGAGATACCATGGTGCCCAAGACCAGCAGAGTTGCTGCCCTCTAACAGGGGGACCTTAAGTGGGTGATGCCTGGGGTGTGGGAGGGTCAGAAAAGGGATGCACAGCAGCTGTGGGAACATCTGCAGAGGCCTCTGATCTGGTCTCAAGAGCACAGAAGAGACATTTAAGACCAGGAAGGAAAAAGACGCATGAGCCTTGTCCACACGGGCCCTTGCGGTGCAGTCTGAGACATCCGAGATGGATGCCGCATCCAGGGTCTGTCCATAGCTCAAGGGCGTGCCCTTCAGGCACCCACTCAGCACTTCCAGTGGTCTTTCAGGGTACAAAGGGGCTTAGATCAGAGTATGTTTTCCTTGTTTGGTTCTGGATATCTCATCAGGAACAGGGAGAATGCTGCCCGTAGGCCTAAGAAGGCCCCAAAATTTGATTATTCCCTTGTTCTTTGGACATTGGGTGATTCCCATGGGGTCCACGTGGGATCAAGTGTTGTTAGTAGGCCTTGGGGGGCTAGATTAAGAACCCCTATAGGCTGTCTGGACAGTGGCCCTGTGGGCTAAAACAACTGTGGGGCTCCAGGGTCTGGATTAAGCACTTTTGGGTACTGGTGCCTAGTGATCTAATCATATGCCCGCTCCCTCCTTACTCAAGGACACCTGAAAATTAAGCCCCAAGGGCATTCTGTACCTATTGCCCATCTCTGGTAATGCTGCATGGGGAAAAATGCCCATCTCCTCCCGTGAGTGTATGCTTGAACCTGGAAGTAGGACTCTTGATTCTTGATAGGGCACTTGGTTCATGAATGGAAGAAAGAATTCCTGGAAAATAACACGCAGAGCTCCAAATAACATTCCATGTTCCAAAATGGGCCAGGTTTAAGGAAGATTTAGATACAGTCAAATGCCAAAAGGCCAGGCAGGGAACATAAATGACCAGACTATGCCAGGTATAGACAATAGGGAGTGGTGGCAATTGTGGCAAAGTGGAGCATACTCTCCCCATCTTAAGCTGCTCACATCCTTCTTTCTTTCCTTCCTTCTATCCTTCCATCCTTCCAACCAGAGCACATCCACAGGCCAAATTCAGCTTCTTGGCTTCCAACTGTTGGCCCTTTGTCTAGATCAGTAGTTCTCAAAGATTAGCAGTCCCTAGAACAGTAGCATCAGCATCACCTGGGAACTTGCTAGAAATGCGTATTCTCAGGCACTATCCCAGAGCCACTGAATCAGAAACTCTGGGGGTGATGCTCAGCAACTGTTTTAATAGCCCCTAGCCACCGCCCTCCCCGTAGTGATTATTATGTATATTAAAGTGGAGCCACTAGAGTCAAAAGTCATAGCTGAATGGGCCACTGCTCCAAAGCTATACATTTTTTTAATCCTTCCAGCTGCATATTTTTCATCCATTTATTTTCCCTCTTTCCTTTGTCAATGTATTTATCGAGCATATACTAAGCACCAGGCATGGGGCTAGGCACGAGACCTACAGACATGCTCCTTACCCCCACGGATGTATACCAAGCTGGTTCACCTGAATTCATCTTTAATTCTTGCCTCTTGCAGGATGTTTGGTTCTGTGCAATACCACTTGCATTTGGTACATCTCATCGTGGTGTCTTAGGGAAATAGACAGAAGAGGGTGCTTCCTCTCACTTTATAATGGGGTCACGTTGGCCCTGTATGGTTAAAACTCTTTGCCCAAAGTCGCAGCCTTGATGGCCCCAGGCTGTCGAGTAAAGTGCCCTCTGGAGGCCCATGTGTGATGGAGGTGTACTCCCCCCACCCCTGCCCTGCGGCCAGAGGGCGTCAGCGGACCCCTGGCCTGGCCTTGCTCAACCTCAGCCAATGACAGATGTCCTTGGACACACAAAGCCACCTACTCACCCTCAAACCTAGGAGCATCTCTTGAGAGCATCTGAAGTCTTGATAAAGTGGCCTGCCAAGCTTTCAGCTTCTTATGGTGGATCCTATTGGGAATTTCCATTGGTAGCAAATCTCCTAGTGGTAATGAATATTAACCAAATGAAGGGGGGGGCAGGAGAAAAGCAAGAAAAAACAGCTGGCAGGCGGCTGAGCCTCCATAGCTCTCATCCTCTGCTTCTCAGGCCTTCTGCCTTTCAAACCTCCCTGCCCCCTCCTCCCACCCCCTCTCCCTTCCGTCTGGTGCACAAAGGGAGCTGTGCGTGGGAGCCCGAGTGTGATGCGCTTGGGTCAGGGGAGGAGCAGGTCAAGAGTAGCTCTAATAAATAACTCTCCAAAATCCAGTTCATTTTGCCCTTGCCAAACAAATACCATGGAACTCTTTCAGATAACAAATTCCTCCCACTTGTAGCTCGGGAGTATAAAGGACGATGACTCGGAGTTGACTGTCAAACGCCCGCTCTGATTGGTCCGCCAAGCGCCTTTGTGGCAGGCGCACACACGGCATGCAAAGGGCGCCCATAAAGGAGCTCAGCCGCGAGATTTATGGCGCCATGTGACAGGCTCCCTCCCACAGACCAGAGAAGAGACACAATCTGCTAGAAGTGACTTTTCAAATTATCTGCAGAAAACATTAGTGGATATTTTCCCATCTGCATGCCTCCAGGCCTTATTGAGTCATAAAAAGTAAATGATTTCCTTGCATGCTTTGACAAACCTGATAGTTCCAAGCCATTTTCTAGCTGATTGATTTGCCATTACGTATCAGAGTGTCTATGAGCCAAAAGGCTGACTGGCGAAGAGGGCACTGGCGAGAAAACCATTGGCAGCTCACAGAGGGAGCCATGGTCAAGGAAGACAAGAGGGGTGAGGCTTGGCTTGTCTGCAGGAGCTGAGCTGCAATCAGGAAGGCTTCCCAGAGAAGGGGGCTGGTCCTGAAAGGACAGGGCAGGCAGCCACTCCTGGAAAGGCGGGAGTAGGCAATTAAAACAAAAAGTGAAAACAAACAACTTCCTCTCTCTCCACTCTAAGCCAAGGTAAGAAGAAGGAAGAAAACGGCCAGAGACTAAAAATAGGAAGCCAGACTGCTAAGGACAGCTGACTTGAGCCTTTAAGGGCAGGTCTGGAGGACGGTGGAGGGGCCTTGAGCCCTTGAGGGCCAGTTTTTACCACCCAGATAGGGCACTGACTCAGAAGGAAGTGCCAGTCAATCCTCGCTTAACTTCGGTGCTTTTCCTGCCAGCTCTTTTGTCCCGGAAGAGATGTGCTCTGTGCCAACATCCTCAGCTACCCTTGATCTATTGGGAATGGGTACACCAGCCCATGAAGCTCCCTGAGCTGCTGAGGAAGGAAGGAAAATGAGGCCCTGAAGTGGTCACTGTGTCAAGTCCAGCTTCGTTTGTCCTGGGAAAACAGGGTCACAAATCTGACCTTTCCCAAGGGTGATGTAAAGGGCCATGCCCTCTGCTGGGAGTGTTTGTCCCCTGGGGCTGGACGGCCTCCTGAGCCCCATCTGGCCCATTCTAGAGCTCCCTACCCCAGCCTTGGGGACTGGCATGAGGACAGATGGGGGATTAAAGCGCCTTCCCCCCTTGCCCTGCAGAGGGGGAGGAGTCGCTACTAATGCTGCTAATTTACTAAAGCACACGATCCATGGAAGGTCCGAGGATGGGAGGACAGAGAAAGCCTGGCCACCAGATGGCCACATCTTCCCTATGTCACACACCTATTTTAAGCAAAGATGATGGAACTAGGAAGATGCACAAAAAATAAAACTCAATCCATCCCTCAAGAAAAAGCAGAAACATTGGCAAGTATGGAAGATACAGTGTACAAAATAAAGACAAAAGCTTGGGAGCCCTGGTGTGAAAGAATGACAGGGGTGAATGAGGTTCAATGGGAAGTCTTCCCCAAGGAGGTGATGACTGTGACAGGAAGTTATGGGCACGTCCTGATAGAGAGGTGGGAGAGGGACGTCCAAGGCAAAGGCATGAAAACAGGCCCACAGACAAACCAGAAGTGTGCAAGCACCAAGGCCATGGTGTGGCCAAGCCCCTGCCCAGGCAGAAACTCTCTGAGCCAGAGAGGATGGGCCCTGAGGTGAGGCCATCAATAGGCCCAATTGTAAAGGAGGAATCTTACAGAGCTGAGGTCTGGGGCTGGTTCTCTGGGCAAACAAGGAATCTAAGAAAATAAAGCGACCCCATGGTAACTTCCACAGAAAGATGTCCGCCTTCCTAAGATACAGATCTCATGTTGTTTACACCTCTGCTCAAGGCACCAAGAGTGCCATGTTACATACGGTGCGACGTTCAAACTCCTCAGTTCTGCCTAAGTCATCCCCACCCCGTCATCTCCCCAGCCCGTGCCAAAAAAATGTTTTTAATCCAAAACAGACACCCTCCCCATATACTCCAGTGAGTAGGGAATTTCTCCCAAACCACTCTGCTCTCTGTGTTCCTAGACCTTTGCTGGTATTTAGTGCCTCTGTCTGAAAGGTCCTCAGCACCTCTCACAGCCACCTACCAAAGGCACTTGCATCCCGGAAGGAACAGCTCAAGGGCCACCTCCTCTAAGAAGCCTTTCCCGATGTCATACTCAGCCAATCTCTTTCTTCCCCTTTGCTTCTCCGCTGCAGCACTTGCCACATCCAGCTTGTGCTGGAGCTGGCTTTGAATGACCTCCCTTCCCCATCAGGTGGCCCTGGCAGGCAGGTACTGAGACTCACTGCCCTGTGCTCCCCATAGCACCCAGCACAAGACTTTGCACATGAACTGCTCAGTAAATGTCCATGGAATGGCACTGAGCCTGGAGCCTGGAGCTTTTCCAGAGCATCCTTCCAGCTCAACTGCCCTGCCCTGTTCTCTGGTCTTCGAGGGCAGCCTTGCCTTGGGACTTGGGTTCTTGTCCCATTTCTTAACACCTCTCGGTCTTGTTACCTGACACCCCGTGATTTAAATCATGAATATTTTCAAGCTGAACTTAAGAGCTTTCTTTTCCATATTTAGGCACAAAATGAGCTGATGAATCCACGCTTGTACCTGGCGCTGCTGCTTCACCTCTATGAACAGAGGTTTGCAGAACTCATGAGACTCAACTACAACTGGGTTGCAAGAGAGAGGGTGAGTCTGGCTCTGACCCGGACCCTCCGGCAGCAGTCCTGAAAACCTTGCAGTGTTGTTTCTTGGATGTGCAATCTGTGGAGGTTCTCATGGTCACATGGTGGGATATGGGGCTGTCACTGTTAGGATTAAGACTTAGCAGCTGCAGCTTGTATTCAGTGGCCCTCTGGCTGCAAAGTAAGTGATAATCACCTAATTACTTACTGTTCAACATGGGTGGTAATAAAGTGGTCATCAATGGTCATATAAATAAGTGAATCTCCAGGGATATTTGTCCCTCAAAATAGAGGCTGGCCAGAATGCTGGGGCTGAATGAGCATTACTTGTGGGCCTGCCCACTGCCCGAGCATGAAGAGTCAGTGGGAACCAAGTGCCTTCCCTGCGGAAGAGTTGTTTCAATAGCAAGCCAATGGTAAGAGGGGCCTCTGTGTATTTTGCCTGGGAGCCTAGAGTACATTATGTCGGCGTGCGCATGTTGGTGTGTGCGTGCGTGTGCTGGCTGAAGGAGACAGGTTGCCAAGAACTAAAGGTGCTCATGGTATCAGCGTTTGCTATTAGAGAAGTGGCAAGTGCTTACAAGGAGTGATCATCCAGGGCTGCCCTTCCCTTAACAAGACAACTGGGAGCCCCAGGAGGCCACATAGTATAGCAGGAGAACCCAGGCCCTACTACTCACTGTGCCTGGGCTTAGCAAAGTTCACAGCCCTCAGCAGAATCACCTCCACGGAAAAAAAGAGGGTGCTGGGCTGGCTGACCTCTGAAGTGTCATATGGCTGTTGTTATGTCAGAACCTTGAGCCCCAAGGGACTTCTGTCTTTATCAGATGCCTCTCTGTGGCCAGGCCAGGAGAAAGCACTGCTGGGACAGGGGGCACCCCTGCCCCTGTCCTGGCCATATCAGGGGCCAGGATACTTTTAGTTGTTTGGATTCTCAGAACACCTCTTCAAGCTTGGAACTTGACCTCTGCTTATGTCAGGTCATAACTGTAAAGTGAGCCAATGTGACAATGGACAGCCAAGCCACTGAAGCTGCCACAAGGCAGTTTTAGTGACACTTGCCACCCCATCCCATATACCTCTCTTTAGCCTCACTTTCTTCCCTTTCCTCTTCTTCCTTGTCTTCTCTCTCACCTCTGTCTGCTGGCACCAGGTCCCGTGTGGAGTTGTCATCACGATTCCAAATGTTCTTTACATGGCAGCAGACCCTGCGTAACAGGGACTGTTGCAATCCATTTGGAGTCAACTATTAACACTGCTGGGTTCAAACCTAGTATTTGTTCCTAGATTTGTCCCTACTTTATTTCTGGCTTAAATTCTCTTAAGAAATCACACTGGGTCTTGGCCAAGATATCTTCTCAAGAATCTTACCCTCTTTTTGACCTGGGCTTGCCCTTTCTTAATTCTTCCATGGTCTTAATGGTGACATAAATTCCTCAGAGAAATACATTTTTGAAAAGAAGAAGAAAGGAAAGTATAGGAAGCAGGAAATGATTCTTTGTTAACATTTCTATAACCTCATTTTCATGATTCCATGTCTTTTAAATGAACTTTTTATTGCACATTGAACTTCAAAGCACCCAGGGTTAATTTAGGTACAGATGGCCGCAGCATCACTGAGCAACATATTAGCAAACAAGAGAAGACAACAAACAGTCCAACCAATGGATTAAAACCAAGGCCCTGAAGCACTGGTTTCTGCTTCTGAAGAACCTCCCCAGTAAAACTGTCCCAGAGGAAGAGAAGGTTCCACCGGGAGCAAGCTAGGAACCAAATGGAAGGAAGCAGAAAAGACTAGGAAATACCCTTCTCTCACTGCAACCTTACACTGAATTTGAAAACCCTGAAATATAGAGCTCACTCAAACCACTGAGCAATAACCAGTGCAAATAACCAGTTAAGAGGGACACAAGTAGGAAACCAAATGGCTCTTGTCAAAGTCACACACTTCTTGAGAAGAGTCTCAGAATTTTCTTGTAGGGTATATTCAGAATCTGAGGGTAATGTTTAGCAAAAAAAGAGGCACTAAGTTGGGAGAGAAACTCTCCTTGGCTCTCCTTTACTTACCAGAACATTCACATTGGGCTTCTTGGTTGTGTCTCATTAAGAGCCCAAGAATAAATGCTTGTTAATGATGATGATGATGATCATTCATTCATTCATTCATGCATGCATTGCTCTATACCAGGTGCTAAAATGAGGATCAGGGAAAGTGGCTATCAAAGATGATTCCATTTTTTCCATTTTTTTGAGGAATTTTTGATCAAGTTATGAGAAGAAACACACATATTTATAAAACCAGAAAAGAATTGGAAAGTGACATTTGGGCAAGTGAACAGTGAAATTGACTACATAAGATCTTCTCTGGCTGAAGCTTCCTGAGGCTTCTCAGGGATTCCCAAAACAAGCAGTTTGTCTCCCCAGTGAGGCTGAGAGCTATTTGGAAGCAAAGCCAGGGCTTTTACACTTTCCTCTTATGATATTGGGCCCACAGTGAGTCCTATTTGGCTGCTGCTATGTCCCAGGCACTATGGAGACTCAGAGCATTGAGTGATTGATTGCACACGTGCCCAGTGACTGCCAAATAAGGAAATGGTCTGCATGGGGTGGAGGTGGAAGTTCATAACTCCTTGGGCATGGAAACTTTCTCTCATTAGTACCTCGTAGTCCTCCAGTGCCTAGAAAATGTCTGGTACGTAGTAGGTGTTTGGTAACTTTTGGAGGCACAAATTGATGAACTAATGAATCAGAGCCTACTCTTTCCAGAAGGCGGGTCTTGAGTTATGTTTGAAGAAAGAGATAGTACAAATTTGTGGAGAGAAAGTATGCTAGGTAAAGGAACACTCCAAGTTCAAGGTATATTCATTTATTCCAAGATTTACTGTGTGCCTACTACATGCCAAGTTCTAAGCTAGATTCTGGGAACACAAGATGATTAGGACGTTCCTCGTGTACAAGGGACTCAGAGTCTAAAGAGAGAACAGACATGTAACCAAAAATATGCCGTGAGTTACGATACACAAGGGAGCCAGTATGGAGGAACACAGATCAAGGTTAGATGAAACGAGCAGCAACCATTCTCACCCCCTCCTCCCACTCCTTTGCCAGGACAGACTTTCTAGGTGGGGCCTCAGGGTCAAAAGCCAATGCTTCCAGGGCCTTGCTTTTAATCCAATTAGGTTGTACTCTGTTATCAGCCTTCCCACTGCTTTTGGAGCCTGGCGGCCAAACTGCTTCCATTAACACTCTCATCAACTGATCAACAGAGGAGGTGATGTTTGAACTGAATCTGAGTTTACCAGATCAGAGGATAGGTTGGGAGGGAAAGGGCATGCCACAAAGTGGGAAACACACAAAGGCACAGAGACATGAAAAGGCCTGGCATGTTTGGGGCAAGTCAAGGAGTTGAGTGTGGCCAGGGCCTGGCAGGAAGTGAGCCTGTAGGTGTAGGAAGGGACCAGGACATGGTTTGTGTGCTGCTCTGGTGAGTCTGGACTCTCCAACAGGTGATAGAAAGCCACCGAAGGATTCCTAATCTGGGGCTGACAGGTCAGGGGATGCCCATTTTTGAAGGTATCTCGGGCAGCCATGCAGAGGCTAGACTGGAGGGGCAAGAAACTGGAAGGAGAGAGAATATCTTGGAGGTAAGGGGACCTGTGTGGGGAGCTTGGAGATGGGAGGAAAGACTGACTTGGGGTGTGCCCCGGGTGAGGTATGGCTGAAGAAAGGCAAATTCCAAGTGGGAAGGTGGCCTTTCTCACTTCAGATGCTCATGATGGGAGCATCTCCAGAGAACACAGGACCCCATGTCTCAGCTGACCCCACCTGGCTCACCCTTTAGTCTGACAGAGACATAAGGCTGGCCTGAGGTGCAGGGACAAACTAAATGGACTTGCCTTCCCTCTCTCCCTCTCAGCATCCATGCTGGACCCTCCATTAGTCAGGGCCTGCTCCCCCAAGGCCCTCTGTCCTGGGCTTCCTTCTAACCAGAGGTCTTGTCTCTACTATGCTCCCTGTTACCCTCAATGAGACGTACCTGTACCCTGAATTCCCCTCCCTGCTTGCCCATGGCAACCCCCCTAGACCCTCTGGTACCTAATTATCTAGAATACATAAAGCAGTAGAAAGAATCCTGGTCAGGGTGCTAAAAGGCAAAGGGTAGAGGGGACCCCAGGCCTTCCCCGAATGATTTTCCCCTGTCTGATTTTCCTGGAGTTGGCTCCCCCTTTTGCCTTCTGCCCCAGGTATGTTGTTAATTTGGGCACTTCCGGTTAGGTGGGAGGGGTGGGGACTGCAGCTGGCATGGGGTGCAGGTTGGGTCCCATGGTCCATTCACATGGGAGACTGGAGGATGGACCTTCTCCATGTCCCCTCCCCATTCACATGATTTCTACAAAACCAAATCTACTCAAAATATGTGGATCCCAGACTTGGACCACCACTGGGAAAGACTCCTACTCACCAAGATGGAGTTTCCTGGTGGAGTGTGAGCGTTGGTTAGATAGCATCACCTGGCCCCGATTGGGTGCCTCGGAATCTAGAGGTGGGTTGAGATCATCTCAGCAGCCCAGAGACATGGAGACAGCAGTTAGCAGAGGCCTGATGTATTATTTAACCAGGTAACGGGACCTGCTACTCTGGAAGAAATTCCATCCCCACTCTGCCCTGACCTGCAGAGGAGAGACGCCCCCCTCACCCAGGGGCACAGAAAGGGGCCCAGGGCCTGAAGCTGCCTCCACCCTGCCCAAGCAGTTGCCCCAGTAACAGTGTCCAGCACCCCTTGTTTGGTCTCCAACTTGTCACAAAGCCCCTCTTCACAGGGGAAGAGTGCCCCATCCCGCCTACACTGAGCCCACACCCTAGCAGCCTGGCACAATGGGCTCCCACGGAGTACACAGTGTTTCTTATTGTGGCATAAAATGCCATAAAGTCAGAACAAAGAGGGAGCCCAGAGCCTTGATGGGCTGCAGCTTCCTGCCTAGCGGAGAATACAACCGATTGTTTAAAAGCCAGTGGTGAGGCAAGTGGCCAATTAACACGGCCTTCACCCCTGCGGCCTGGAAATGCGCTTCCTACAGTCAGATCTCAGATCGGGACTCTGCTATTCGGATCAGTTGCTGAAAAGAAGCCAGTCTGCTCACACTGCCAAATTTAGAAGCCCCGAGACAGCAAACATGACCTGGGCTATTGCTGCGCCTGTCCTTAGGACTCAGCCGAGCCCTGTCTATGCTGAGGGTCAACACGGCCCTGGCCCCTCGTCCTGTTCTCCCTCCCCACTTAAAGTGATGTAAAGGATTCCTAGAACATTCCCGAGACTAGAGAATTATGTATCTGTTCACAATTGCATTGGAAAACAATTCATTTCTCCTTGTCTTCTTTCGCATAGTTGTCAAGACATGACCCACAACCCAGACCGGAAGAAAATGAAAGTAGGTTTGGGGGTCAGTCTGGCCATTTTGAGGGTGTTTGCTAATTTGCTCTTTTTTCTGTTACTGTACTGGACCTAATACAGTGGAAGGAAGTAATGACCCACCACTCAGAGGCAAAAATAACCCCAGAAAGCTTGGGAAACTCTAGCTGCAGAAAACAATCAGGAAGGCGAGTCCAAGTGTGCTGGATGTAGAGCAGATAAGAATTTTAATTTATCCTGAAAGCAAGGAAAAGGGTTGACAAAGGGGAAGAGGGTATCGGCGGGTGTAGGATAACTTGCTGCTAGGTTTTTTCCTTTTCTTTGCCAGGATTCTCCAGCGTCCAGTACTTGGTGAGCCTCTTGGAATTTTTACTGCCAGCGTCTTCAGGGTTTTTCCTTTCCAAACACTGGGTGGGAGGTGCTTGGCTATTACCTGTGGGAGACACATGCATTAACAAACCAGTGGCTTTATCGGATTTTCTCACCATTCGGCCCTGAGTCTGCTGTATTCAGAGGGTGAACAAGGAAAACAGTCCTGAGAAATTCCCTTCAGAGGAGGCAGGGGACTCTCTTCAAACAGGCTGGAGGAAGGTCTCCTGTTCATTATCCTCACAGAAAACCCAAGTGGAGAAAATATGCTTAATAAAAGCAGGAGGGCTTGCAGTCAGACTTAGGAAGTACTTCTCCATCGGTAGGGAGAATAAACATTGCAGTGAATTAAGGGGGATGTGACAATTCTGTCCCTAGAGGCTCTTCGGGAGAGAAATTTTAAATTGCCTGTCCCCAAGGATTTAGAACAGTGGTCCCCACATGGGGCTTTGGTATCAGAATCACCTGAGGAAACTCACCGAAAATCCACGTTCCTGGGCTCCTCCCCGAGATTCTGACTCGGGCGCCGGGGTGGGGCCCTGGAATCTTTTTCACATAAAGACCCGGTGAGCCTGCTGCAGCCGGTCACGGTTAAGCTTCGGGGAACCCCCCAGGAGACCCGCCTGGAGGAGATGCCGAACCGGCTCCAAGCTTCCCTGGGTGGGGCGCAGATGATGCCCCTGAGAACCCAATTTGTTATTCAGGGCGCGCAGTCCTGAGCAGCCGGGTGGGCCATTTTCAGAGGCGGGGGCGGGGGGCGGCTTTCCTCCGTTCACAAAGGAGCCTGCAGCGCCCCTGTCCTGGGCGTGACCGCGGGTGCCCCGCCCACCCCGACGAAGGCCCAGCGCCCCTTTACGCCCTCGCAAGGACCCGGGGGACACTCCGGGAGCCTACCCCAGGCACCCGGCACTGTGGCCTCGGCAGACACAGCCGCTGCAGCCCGAAAGGGAGCTGGCCAGAGCTTTAAAAGACCTTTGTGTCTCGGGCGCTCACGCCACCTCCCGGTTGAAGCGCCGCCGCACCTCTTCCCCGTCGCCCGCCGCCGCCGAACCGCCGCGCATTTCCGAATTTTGGTCTCCGGCGCGGGAAAGGGCGTGCCGGGGAACCGGCCTCCGGCGGCGGGGCCCGGCGCAGCGCGCGAGCCCGGATCCAGCGGAGGACTCGGGCCCCCGGCGGCTCCAGGCAGTCTCCTCGCCGCGCCCCAGCTGCGCCCCTGTGTTTGATTCTGGAAACCTGCTGCGGCGGGGCTCTCCCGGGTGGGTTCGGCTGGGCCGCGGCGACCCCTAGTGCCTAGTGCGGGCCGACGCCACCCGGGCTGCCCGCGGCCTCCGGAGCCGCTGAGCAAGACTGAGGCTTTTTTTTCCCCAAAGGTCTTGACCCGGCCTCGGGGATGGAGAAAAGGTTCCCTGGCCTCTAAGTCCCAGCCTCAGGGGGACACAGGCGGCTCTCGAGGGCAGGAGAAGGGCATACCCTGGGTGGTCCTTAGAGGGCACTGGCCGCGTCCCCACCCAGGGGAGGGAGCGACCCTGCCCTGCGCTGCAGCTCCGGGCCATCTGGGCCTGCTGCTGGAACCACTCATTTGCCATCCTCCCTTTTCAGGGGGCTGAGACCAGCTCTAGGAGGACCCTCACCCCCAGCCCAAAGCCCAGAGCACCTAGTTTTCCAGTGGAAATGCAGGCCCACACCCTCCCCACCCGCCCCCAGCCCCGCACTCACCCCGGACACTGGCAAGTACAGCGGCAGCTGAGGAGGACCTTGGGCAGAGGGACTGTCCTGGTTTCCTGCCAGAGCCCTTATCAAGACAGGAGCCAGGGCAGCCAGAGGCAGAGGCACCTGTGCCCTGCCCTCCCGCGGCCACACTCTTCTTTTGTCCCCTGGCAGCCTGGCTTGACTCCCCTGGCTGGCAGCACTTTGTTAAGATGGGCTGCCAGGGGCCTCAGGTGAACAGGGATGAGGAAAAGGAAAACAGCAGGGCCACCAGGTGGAATCCTTGCCAGCCTCTTTTGTGGCTCTGTGGTGGCCCTGCCGACCCGCTCCCGGGGCAGCACATCCCTCTACCTGAGGGCCCAGGCTCCACGCAAATGCTGCAGGTAGCATGGATGTAAGGGCAGCTGGGGGTGGGGGTGGGGTGGGGGTGGTCCCTGAGTGTGTGTGTGGCTAGGCCTGAGGACCTGTCACATGGCTCTGCCACCCCGGCCTGACAGCTGCTTCCTGGCTGGCACAAATGGCAGACAAGCCCGAGGGAGAGGAACGATGCCTACTGCAGCAGCACAGGGGCAGGGGCGAGGCCCTTCGGGCCAAACCCAAGGACACAGCACCTCCCCCTCGCCCACAAGTCATGGCAACCAGCCTTTGCGGGGGAAGAAGAGAGTGGGTCAGGGCCCTGGGTGAGCTCGTGGGACTGAGACTTTTTTGAAGCCTAAAGTAGTTGAGAGGATCTGGCTGAGGTTGGGGGCTATCAGTAGCTCCTGTTTCCTGCCCTTCAACGTTCAGAAACTGTTTCTAAGTAGTTGGGAACTACCCACTCAAGCCAATAGGAAAAGAAATATATTGAGAACAAGAGTTCCC
>PVKY010008721.1:0-13849 GCA_004027775.1 Bradypus variegatus
TTTTTCTGTATACCTACAACTTCTCTAATAAAAAAGTTTTGACACATATTATACAGGCAAGAGTGTATATCATGTGTATACATGGTTAGATAATAATAACAAATTGTTTCTAATACAGCACAACCAGTACATTGAATCCCCTGCCCCATTTGTCCCTCCCCATTTCATACCCTTCGTCTACCCCAGTGGCCTTTAATAACCTGACTTTTGTATTATTCATTTCCTTGCTTTGTCTGATGGTTTTAAGACAGATGTTTGTATTCCTAAATAATATATTGGTTTCTTTTGTCTGTTTTTAAAAATAATTTGGATCTTGTATTCTTCCGTAAACCTCTAGCAAGAAAGCAGCCATGGACAATACATATACATAGTTCTGTAACTTGCTTTTTTTAATTCAACAATATGTTTTTGAGATTTACCGTTGTTGATGTGTATGGCTCCTGGCCATTCGTTTTCATTGTACAGATTTGTCATAATTTTTCCACCCAGTCAGTGATTGTTGGGCATTTGGGTTGTGGCCAGGTTTTCATTTTTCAGTGTGATGAGTGACACCACCGTGAATATTCTTATCCATGACTCTGAGCAAGACTTTTTCTAGATTACAAAACTTGGAGTGGAATTTCTGATTCATTTCATGTGTGTATGCTGGATTTTACTAAATAAAGTCAAACTCTGCTCCAAAATGTTTGAATCAACCTGCAACTCCCACTCATGATGAGAGTAGTCTCATTGCTCCATATTCTCACTGACACCTTTTCTTACTGATTCATAAAAATCAGTATGATCTTTATATGCTCTGGATTCTGATCATTCGTTCGACAAATGTATTACAAAAAGTTCTCTTGATTTGTTGATTATCGTTCCCCTTATTATGTCTTTTGATGAACAGTCATTTTAAAATTTGTCTGCAGTGAGGTTCATCAAAACTTCCCCTTTGCGGTTTATGTATTTTGCATTTTTTTAAAGAAAGTCTTCCCCATCCTGTGGTCTTAAAGATATTCTTATACATTTTATATATAGAGATAGATTTGCATACATATATACACACACAATCATATTATATATACACATATAGGTATATAATAGATATAAGTATATATTCACATACATATGTTCACATCTAAATGTTTATTCCGTCAGAAATGGATATGTATGCATTATCCAATCCCCCCCCCAAATGGATGACCAATTGGTCCAGTGTCACATATTGAACAATGCATCTTTCCCCACTGCTCTGCAGTGTCCTGTGTCATAAATCAAGTTTCCACAGGTGTAAGGGTCTTTTTCTGATCTCTCTGGTCTGTACCTCTTTACCAATGTCACATGTTTTAATTACTATTGATAGTAACATCCTCTTATACTTCTTCTGGGGTAGCTAGTATTCTTTCATATAAATTTTAAAACAAGTTTGTCAGGTTAGGGTCCATAAAGATATTTCCAAGAATTTTTAAGAATTATATTAAACCTACAATTGAATTTGGGAATTTTTGATATATTTTGGATTCTGAGTCTTCCAATCCATTATTCTGATAAATCTTTCTATTCAGTAGTGTTTTCTCTAATGTCTTCCAATGAAAGGTTTTCTGATTTTATTTATAAAGAGCTTGCATAATTGCTTTAAAAATTTATTTCGAGGCACTTCGTATTTTTGCTGTTGTTTTGAGGTAATTTTTTTTCATTAGAACCTTTTATTTTTTCTGACTGGTGCTAGTGTGTAGATTGCAACTGATTCACACACACTCAGTAACACAGATTTTCTATCCAGCAACCTAGCTAAACTGTTACTGATTCTAATAATTTATCTGTAGGTAATTTTACGTGTTGCACATAGACCATAATACGACTATAAATCATAATAGTTTGTTTTTTCCTCTATAATCTTTATACCTTTATTTCTTTTTCTTTTTGTCTTGTACTTGCAAGGAGCCAGTCTAATGTTGAAAGGAGTGGAAATAGCAACCATCCTTGTCTTGTTCCAGAGTGCTAGTTCCACAGGTGAACATAGTTTATGAAAATATATGTAGTGTACTTATGATTTGTACAGTTTTCTAATACTGTTATTTGAATTAAAAAAAAATAAGAGCTTAGGAACATTTCCCTAATATCCTAACTTCTCCTTATACTAACTGTATGCTCTGAGGAGGCCACTGAGCAGTTTTGTACCTGTCTATTCCCAATCTATCAATTCCCAGAGAAAATAGGTCTGAAGCGAGTACCCAAGGCTGCTTTCACAAATGTAAAGAACTGCCCCGGGGTGGGGGCACAGCAGACAGTCTCAGCAGCCCCAGAGGGCAGAATAGGGAGGGGGGATGGAAGTACAGGGAAGCCGATTTCTGCAGAGCAGAGGGAAAAGCTTTTCTAGCAATCATTGTCTGGCCATAGAATAGGCTGGTTTGGAGATAGTGAGCTCCCCGGCAGTGGAAGTATTCAAGCAGGGCTGGATACACACCTGCCAAGGATCTCATTCAGGATCCAGCCCCGGCCCCCCAATATTGGGTGGGTTTGGAGGATATCCTGTTTCTTGTTGTCTCTTCTAACTCTAAGCTTTGAGATTTTTAAAGAGTTGAGTTCATTTATTATCTACATTTTAGGGAATGTCCTATGACCTTCTGTCATAATACTTAGAAAAAGGACCTTATAAATGAGAAAAATCAACAAAGGTAATGCTAGTTGATTCTTTGGAGGGTTAATATATTTGGTAAGCCCCTAACAAGACAGATCAAGGAAAAAAAAAAAGAGGAAGAAGAAGAAAGAAAAGAAAGTTTAGAATTCCTTTAGCTTCCAAAGAAGCACCTAGCAAATAACATTGTGTGAGTCCAACAATCAATGAATAAGACTATAGTTAACACTGTTTTTTCTTTGTCCCCAATCCCCTAAATGTTGTGTTGCTTTTTGAGATTTCTAGCATTGTATCCTACCATTGTATAATCTTAATGGGCAGAGGGAAAGGTGGTTCAGGCACCTTAGACCTCATTGAAATGGAGAGGCAGGTTTTTTTGTGTGTGTGTGTGTGTGTTTAAAGACTTTATTAATAGGGTTATCTGCCTCTTTTGTAAAACAAGGAATTTTGAATGGAATGGTCTTTGAAAATTTTTAGAGATATTGGATAAGGATTTCATATTTTTATATGAAATTTTTTTCAGGTTTTCCATCTTTTCATATTTTATATTTTTTAGTGATTTCATGTTTTTACTTCATTTTTACTCTTTCATTCAACCCAGCTACTTCCTTCTAGCAACTCTCTAGTTTGTTGGCAGATAAAAATACATCTGTAGTCTCCCAGAAGCTGCAGCCTCGCCTAGTACATAAGGAAGAAACCCCGTTTTCTTGTGCTACTGCAGAAAAGCCGTCTTCCTCCTCTGGCTCCTTGGGATCAAAGTCTTTTTCATTCTTAATCTGTTTTTCTCAACGCGAATCTGGGATCCAGACCGGGTTGAACCCAGAGAGGGTGATTTCTTAAGGGCAGCCCGGGAGGCATGGCGCGCCTGGCCCCTTCGCAGCCCCGGGAGAGCGGCGCCCCCTCCCCGTGCGCCCGGAGAGCATGCCAGCCACGCCGAGAAATCCGTTACCAGGCTGCTGTGTCCCCAAGGGCCATTCCAGGGCGGAAGAGGACGGGGAAAACCGCTGTGTTGATTCCTGGGCCCTGTGGGCTGGGCGCGCAGCGTTCAGGTTACAGACAGGTGAAGCTGGCGGCGGATTGTGGAGCTGCGGGCGCCAAGGCACCCCTGGCCAGACGCGCCCCCGCTGTCCCTGGCAGCTGGCACACGTCTGAGCACCCCCCTGGAGGGGGACACCCGCCGGGCGGGCTGGGTTGGGCGCCCCAGTGCGCTCTCGAGCAGGGGCGCTGGCCGCGGGTTCTGGAAAGAGCTGCGCGCTCCCCAACATGGACACAGCTACTCCCAGCAACCTGGCGTCTTTCTTTTACCAGCTCCCCTTTCTTTTCACCCTCCCCATCCCCTCTCCAGGTACAAGGATCAGATAGAAAAAAACAAAAACAAAAAAACAAAAATAAACTCTAAGCTGTCCGGCCACCTCCCTGGTAAGGGCACTTAAGGGAAGTCAATCTGGACTTTACTGGTTTCTTGGGAAAGTCATTTCCCAGCATCAGAATTTGGAGAGCGGGCGGTTAGGGGTGTTAATAACTGGGGTGAGGAGAGGCGACTAGTTTCAAAGCTGTATTTGCATAGCGCGCAGTTGGCTTTTGTTCATTGGGTGTTAATTTGGGGTGAGGCGACACTTGGGGTGTAAGGTCTTGGGGTCGGAGCTGCTTTGGCGGAGAGAGCCGACTTCCTCAGATTGTATGGCACAAAGTGCTCTAAAGATGCAGAATTTTACCTTTATAATTAGTGTGTTTATCTGGGGGGGGCTCTTGCAAATAATGGGGGGGCTTAAGCTCTCGGGCCCTCTTCCACCCGATCAGAGTCCCCGCCGCCTCCCCCTTCTGCCCGCCGAGATTTCAAGAAGCCCCGGGAACGATCCGTAACGTCCAGAGGAACAGAGCCATTTTTCTGGCCAGCTTGTTGGGAAGGAATCCACTCGGGGGCCCCAACTCTAGAGATGGGGGTAGGGGTGGGCTGACGCGTGCCTTGGGAAGCGGTTCTGGGTTTTGCTTCAAGGGGTTTGCCCTGATGGGCGGATGATGGGTGGGGCGGGGGCTTGATTAAAAAAAAATGTTCTTTTTTAAAAAGGGGAAGGGGGTGGTGGAGGAGAATCCAGACGTTAAATTCTTTTGCAAACATTCATGCCTAAGGAAGGGCTGGAACAGGCAGCCCCGGCCGCCGGAACCGGTCGGACAGGTAGCGAGCTTGTTGACACCGTTATGTTGCAGGGCGCATGCTCGCTCCCAAGTTTCCTGGTGCCTTTTCTATTCCACCGTATGAAACTTTTTCCCCGCCGTGGTCTCAGCCGCGATTTAACGCCTAGGTGTCGCGGAGCCTGAAGGCTCGGAGTCGCCGCGCGTGCCGGGGAGAGGCCCGGGCCGCGCCGCGGCGGGAGGTGGAAGGAGAGGGCGGGCGAGGCGGCAAGGTGGGCTCTGGCCTCGGAGAGCCGGGATCTGAGCCGCCGCCGCCGCCCCTAGCGGGGAGCAGCGGGGAGGAGGGGGCCGTGGTCGGGGAACGGGTCCCCACCATGCCCAAAGTCTTCCTGGTGAAGAGGAGGAGCCCGGGGGTCTCGATCCGCAGCTGGGATGAGCTCCCGGATGAGGAAAGGGCAGACACCTACATCCCAGGTGAGCGCCGCGCGGGGGCCGGGCCCGGGCGCGGGGCTCCCGGGTGGGGGAAGGGGTGGCCCGCTCCCCTCAGCTCCCTGGCGGGGGTTGCGCTGTCCCCCTCCCAATACCCCTTGCTGCAGGGAGGGGCAGCGGGGGTCTACGGGCGGGGGAGGACGCAGAGCCATTTTGGGGCGGGGAGCGAGATGCTACAAAATCCCGGACGCCGGGCGTCCCCTTCCCCCAGTGGGTGCCTCTAATTGCCCGGCGGCGGGACCGTTGACTGCAGCGTGGACCGAGCTGACTTGGGAGGGGGCAATGAATCCCAGGGGGGGGCCACCCCCCCAATTCCTTATGGGGGATACCCAAGTACCCTCAATCCCCCTCGGGCTAGGTGGGGAGAGGAAACTTGGCTAGCGGGGTCCCCCACGTATGGACCCCAATTCCTTGTGGGCGCGGGGGATGGGGCGGAGGAGCGGACCCCTAGCACGCGGAGCGCGCTCGGGAAGCCGAGCTGGGTCTTGATCACCCACCCCCGCGGCGTTACCCACTTGGCGAAGTGCCAGAGCAGGGGCGGAGCGGCTGCGGCACCGCCCGCAGGTCAAACTGCTGCGGGCGCCCGGGCCTGACGCCGGTGTGTGTGTGTGTGTGTGTCTGCGGGCGCGGCCCCTCCCTCCGCAGTGGGCCTGGGCCGTCTGCTCCAGGAACCCCCCGAGGACTGTCGTAGCGATGGCGGGAGCAGCAGCGGCGGCGGCAGCAGCATTGCCGGGGAGCCGGGAGGCGCCGAGAGCAGTTCGTCCCCGCGCGCCCCCGAGCGCGAAGCCCCGGAGCTCCACGACGCCGAGGGCCCTGGTGGACACCTGGAGGCGAAGCAGCGCCCGGCCGCCAGGTCGAAAATCAAGGTACCTTGCAGACTTAGCCCCCGCCGCCACCTGCACCACGCCCTGGCGTCGGGATACCGGGGCCCGCGCCCCTCCCTGCCGCGCCCGCCCGCGCACCCGGGCCCCCGCACCCTGGGCGCGCCCGCGGTGGCGCTCCTGCACCTGCCCCTGGGCAGCAGCCAGGGCGCCTGCCGCGTCCTCCCGCCCTCTGGGAAGCCGCTGGCGCTGCTGCGCGGGACCTCTGGCTCCCCGCGCCAGGCTGGCCGCCGGGATGGCTCCTCCAAACGTTGAGTGTGGCTTCTGGAGCTGCCTAAAAGGCTCAGGATCCTCTCCAACCGTTCATTATACGCGCAAGGCCTGAAGAATAACCAGGCCGTCTGGGTTCAGAAAGGAGGGACCCAGGCTTCTCAGGAATTCCACTCTCTGGGACGCGGTTCCTAGTGCCATGTGGATTCTGAGAGTTTCACACCCGGTCGGTTTCTTCACCTTTTCTGCGTCCTGGAGCAAGTGGCGGCAGTTTGGCACACAGTAGGCCTCTTTTACACTAACAGCTATTCCCAGCGCCAGTTATGGAGTGCTGGTTAGACGGGAGGCCTGGCACTTAAGATTTGTCGTTTTTCTGAAATCTTGTGAATTAAATAGATGTATAGAAGGGTTCAACTGCAACCCCACGCAGTGTGTTGGGGTATCGGCTCCTTTCTATTGCCGCGCTTCGTCCGTCCCCTCCCCCGCCCCGGGTCTTCTAGAATTGTAGACAACATCTTATCAAGACGCGCGTCTGCGTTTTCCCGGGTAGAACTTTCCTGATCGCCTGCTGAGAAGCATCCGCTATCCCCCCAAGAATAAGGAATCCCATCCCTCTGACTCACAGCCAGTCGGAAACAGTGGCTAGTGTTTTATGAGCCACGTGACCCAGGTGCCTAGCCTGGTGGCCGGTGGCACCACCCTGTGCTCAATCAAGGCCCCCTGCGTGGGCGATAATTCCGGCGCGCTCCAGGGCGGTTTCTCAGCCCTGGTGACCAGGTTGGGGGAATTGGAGCGTTTGTGGTGGGTTGGGAAAGCCGCTGGTACTTTTCCTGGCAGAGGCCCAACCTCCCTTATGCATATTCCTGTATTCTTGGTTCCAGGGGCCTGGCTGAGGTGGGCTGGGGTGCATTTGGTTATGAATCGAGGCTAGGGGCTGCAGCTGGAATCCCAAAGAGAGACTGCTTTCAAGGGTGCTTCCGACTTGGTGCTGACATTCTGTTGAGTTTTAGAGCGTTGCTGAGTTCAAAGTGGGCTGGCCTGAGGCTTTCTGGGCCAGGTGGGGTTAAGGAGGAGACAGTTTGCCTGAGGCTGGCAGCTCTGCCCTCCAGGAAATTCTACCAAGTGTTTTATTTGCATGTTTATCCTCAGGCTGTAAGGACAAGTGCAACATTGTTTTTGGGTGCCACTGGGGCCAGTTTGCCCCTCTTTCCCCCAGTTTCCCAGATTTCCCTGAAGAGAAATGGCAGAGGAGAAAGATCCTACATTTGAGGGAAATCTCCTCCCCCAGGCAAACAGAGCCTTTGGAGCCCTGAATTAAGGGAATAAATAACCAAACCAGTTTTGCATTCATGATCACGTGCCTATTTGCTGCCTTGCAGAGGTGGGGGTGGGGTTCGGAGTTTGCTCCTGAACCGTTAACAAGGCACCTTCTCTCTGGTTTTCCCATGAGTGTCTGTTTGTTTACTGAGGGTGTTCAGGTTCCTACTCCATCCCCATCTCCTCCCACAAAATACAAGACATCTTGACACTGAGATGCCCCAAGTCTGCGAACCTATCAAAACATTTCCCGTCTTCTGCCTTCGTGGTAGTGCTGCTTTTCAGATGACTGGCCAAATTGCCCGTGACTTAGCACGTTGCATAACCCTGGAGTTCTTTTCAAGGCTTGCTGAGTTCACTGGGAGTTTCTCTAAGAATTAGTTTCTCAACCAAAAGAGGAGGGAAACCACACAAGGATGAGGTCCATACATGATGCATTGTTTTAATGACTTATTTCGAATAACCTGAAGACACTCAGTGGGCAGTGGCTCTTGGGACCAGAGGAAGGGCAGGTTTGGGCTAGCACCCTGCAGAGAGTCAGGTTCCCACCTAGCATTACTCAGTGCTAGCTGTGTGCAAGGCATTGCATGCCAGGCAGCGGGAGATGAAACCGGCCCCGCCCTGGCGTTCCAAAAGGAACCCTCTGGCAGTAGCGGTTAAACATCTAGGCTCTGACTTTATCACTTCTTAGCTGTGTGACCTTGGGCAAGTTGTTAAGGCCTTGGGCATTGGTTTCCTTATCTTTAAAGCAGGGATAATAAGGATACCTATGCAGACCTGTGAGGATAACTGAGTTAAAGGTGGGATGTGCCCAGTAGCTATAGCTGTTATTATTTGGGTTGGTGGGGAGATGAAAATATGAAAATCCATAACAGAACAATGAATGCTAAAAGAGAAGGAAAGGCAAAGATGAAAATGGGGGGTGGGGGACTGTTTCTAAAGATGTGGATTTGAAGCCTGTGGAGAATGGGGTAGATGCCAGCTTTAGGGCTTGTGGGCCAAGCCCACAGTTTGAATAAGGAAAGGACTGGGAGCTCTGAGAGCTGAAGTCAAGGCTAGGTGCTAGAAGCGTAAGCCCAACGGGGTAAGATGATAAAGGCGATGAGCTGAGAAGGGTGCTTGCTCCGGTGTGGGCAGAGGAGGGGTCCGAAAAGTTTCTGAGGTCAATCTCAGTTGGGTTCTTTTACCAGCTGCAGTACAATATCTGCTCTGAGCCTCAATTCCCTGATCTGTAAAATGGGGAAAGAATATAATTGGCCCCCCAGAAGTGTGCAGATTAAAGGAGATAATTGGTGCAAAACGTTCAGCACTTCAGATAGGAAATTAGCTGTACCTGATAGGAAATTATTCCTATTGATGCACAGCGAGTTTTGTTAACGTTCAAACTTTTGTTGCTTGCAATAGAGGCAAGGATTCTCCAGCCTTATTGCATTGATAAATGGATTTGAGAAGGAGTTGAGGTGCAAATTAAGAAATGTGGCTTCCCCAGGTTATCTGCCTTATGATTGTACCTGGGGGCAGGTTGTGAATTCTTAACTGCTCAGGATTCTATAATTTACAAAACAGATCAAGGTGAAGGGATTATATGCATCCCAGAAAGTGTTTGTGCCAGTTCATCTTGAGTCACTTTAGACTAAAGACTGCTGGACCCATTTGCAGGTCTTCAGCTGTGGAGGAGATAAACCCAAGAAACACCGATGGGCCATTATCTTTGGCAGGTTTATCAGGAACAAAGCAATACTGAAGTTAAATCTGTTAGTTGACTAATATTGTTTCATTCCTGACTCAGAATGGCTGATGGGACTAGCAGGATGTTAATCCGTCTTCTCATTTGTCCTGTTCCAAAATGAATTGCATCTAGAATAACTCAAAAGCATTCTTGGCCTTTTGCCTGGCTCTGTAGCCTGAGTCTTTCCATGGTACCAACTTGCAAAGGTAGAATAGTCTTTTTTTTCCCATAACTTTTTATTATGGAGAATTTAGAAGGCAGAGAAGTATGTGCCCATCACCAGCCCCAGCAACCATCAACAACCATCAAACAAACCATGGCTAGTCCTGTCCTACCCACACCCTTCACATGGGATTTTGAAGCAAATCTCAGCCATCTTACTCTATTGCCCATCAATATCTCAGAATGTGCCTCTAAATGAGAAGGACCACAATCCATGATCCCACCACATCAACGATTGTGTTCAAATTGCTAATGGCCCCATATATCTTTTTTTTCAGTTTGCTTAATCATGTCCATACATTATAATTGGTTGATGTTTCTTCCAGGTCTCTTTAATTTATATATATTTCCCTCCATGTCTTTTTATGCCCATAGTATTTATTTGTTGGAAAAAAATGGTTAATTTGTCTTGCAGAGTTTCCAAGAGTCTGGATTTTGCTGGTTGGATCACTGTGGTATTTAGGGGTCCTCAGTACCCCCCTCCCCATGTTTTCTCTAAATAGGTAGTTGGACCTATAGCTGCATTGTGTAATATGGAAAATATGGTAGCTACTAGTCACATGTGGCTATTTAAATTAATTGCAATGAAGTAAAATTTAAGCCCCTTCTCACACTAGCCACATTTCAAGTGCTCAATAGCTGTGTGTGGCTGGCTAGTGGCTGCTGCATTGGACAGTACAGAATAAGACATTTCAAGTGTTTTGGCAAGTTCTATTGGACAATTCCACTCTAGAGGCTTGTTGAGATTTATTTTATTTTTGGCTGCAGTATACCACAGGTGGAGGTGTTGTTCCATCAAGAGGCACATGTTTGGTTGTCTCTCTTTTTATAATGCTAGCTATTCATGCTCATTGCCTAAATATTTTGGTTTATTAGAGGTTGCAAAAAAGTGATATTCTAATTCTGTCCTTCACTGTTTAGCTGACACATAGAGACACTTACCCTCGTCTACTATTTGTTTTCCCATTTGGACAGTACATTTAAGAAAGGCAGAATAATGCTAGATTCAGTCCTTTTACTTATCCAGTTTTCAAAATAATCAGTTCACCAGAATTCTGTGAACGATGGATATCAGTTTTTTAAAACCCACCCATGTAACACTTAGAAAAGAAGGTAAGATCCATCCATAACTCCTTGTCTCTTGTCCTCACTTCTGAGACAGAATCGGATTCCCCTTCCCCCACCCCCATTGGTAACTTGCTGGCCATCTTCCTGGCTGCACATTTGGCTGGCCAGATTCCTTCTCTACTCTAGACCCACCAAACCCAGGGAGCAATTCCACATGGGCTTCTATCCCCTGCAGCCAGCTCAGTCGTGCCTCGCTCATAGCAGAACATAAGTTAACACAGAACAAAAATGCAGGCAGGAAGGAAAGAGTCAACAGTTGCGAGATAGAGGTGACAGCATTTGGAGGAAAACCCAGGAAGTGAGAAGAAAATGAAGATCTGGGAAGATGCTTGGAATGGATGCTCCTTAAATGTTAAATTAATTAAGAAGAGGGAAAAGGAGGAATAGGGAACAATATAAGTGTTAATTGCATCAGTTTTTAGTTTGAATATAGGTGAAGTGGGTTTTTATTGTTGGAAATGGTTTAGTTGCAGACAACAGGATCCATTGTAGCTAGTTTAAGCAGAGAATGTTGATTACAGGGTACAAAATGGGCTAAGGAAAGACCAGGCTGGGCATCCAGGAATGACTCTCAAAGCCACACTGCAGAATGGGCCACCCAGGGTGCTGCGGCTTCTGCCTAATCAGGAAGCTGCTGCCTCCATGGCTGCCTGCTCCTGCGTTTTGATGCCTCCACCATGCTGTAAAACTATTGCCTCGCACTGACCCACTTCTGCTCAATTAACTCAAATTCAAATCCCCTGAGATTGCATGTGATTGGTGGAACCTACATCACACCTCAAACCCCACTGCAAAAGGCTCTGGGAAATGTAGTTTCTAGCTTTCCTGCCTCTGCAGTACAGGAAGACCCACCAGAGGACTAGGAACAGATGCCGAGGGTATCCATCCATAGAATTCACTATGTGGACCATTAAAGCTTATGTGGCACATTCCTCTCATTTTCAAGGTGAGAAAGGCAAAGCCCAGGGAAGCGTCCTTGAGTTTGTGGTAGAGCCCAACCATGGATCCGTATTCTTCTGTCATTGTCGCTTGGTGTTGATTGTGACATGAAGGAGTCTGAAGCTATAAGTATGAGACAGATGACAAGGTTCATTTCCACCCCATATGCCCAGACCCTGTGGACCTGCTCTATGACAAGTGTAGGTGCAAATTTTGCAAACAGACTATGTCATGGCCCCAGGCAGGTTACATCACTCTGTTCCTCGGTTTCTTCTGGGCTCTGAGCCTCAGTTTCTTCTGGGTTATGAGGATATATCCCAGTCATCATGTTTGCATTTGAGAAAGTTCTCCATTCTGCCATACAGTAGTGTCGTGAAGCCTGGGGAAATGGTACATGGCACTGGAAGGGGGAGTCTGAATCCCAAAGGAATCGGGGAAATACCCTCAGCAGGTTTTGAGCACCCATACATAGCAAATGTCTCAGGGGACATCTGGTCCAAGGAGCCTCCGGAATGCATCTTGGGACATGCAATCTCCTCCCACAGGAAATGGGACCATTAATTTAATGAACTTGTCTCGTGGACGCATCAACAAAAAAGGAAGGGTATTTTTGTTTTGTTTTGTTTTTCCTTGAGAAGCTTGACAGGTAAGTGACCTGAGCCACCTTTGAAGCTGGTCAGAGGGTCAGCCGAAGGCCCTGCCTCCCTGGACACACCTGAAGTTTTCAGCCTCCGTGACACAATGATTGGTTTGTTTTTGCTGCCGAGGCCTGCTTTTTAGAAGAAGAGCTAGAGGGGAACTTTGCCTGTTTTTTTTTTTTTAATGAAAGCTGAGATCCTGCAGAAAGGTGAGCAGGAAAGCGTCAAGCTCTGGGGTTGGAGAATTGCTCTCTCTTCCTCTTTCCTGCCCTAAATCAGTCTCCTGGCGGGTGTCATCTCCCATCTGTGGGAGTTTCCCTACTTCATTAACAAGCCTTTTGAAAAGTGTTCATTTCCGATTCAGGGTCACACTATTAAAATTTTTCGGAAGGTAGCATGGTGTAAATACCATTTCCAGCAGGTTTGCAGAGGTACCCTGTAATCAAACACATCAATAATTTCTGTTTCAGAATGGATGAGCATTTATGTTAGGTGGGATAGTCTGCACACAGCTTCATGTCAGCTCAGGTCAGTTTTTACCACCAAGTAAGACAGGAGAAAATTGTGGTTTTCAGAGCTTTTTGGATTTCAGAGTTGCAGATAAAGGAGGTGGCTCACACTGAAAGTTAGTTCCTTTTTCTTCCATCGGAGAGTTAAAAATTCAAAAGCCAAATTGAGAAACCAGGGATTTTGACCAATTATCTTTTTTTTTTTTAAGAAGTTTTGGATTTGGTTTAACTATAATAATTAGGATTCATTAAGTAGCTTTGCTTATTTAATTTCTTAACAACCCTAAAGACAAATATTATGATCCACATTTTACAGATGATGAATTTTTAGGCTTAGAGAGAGAAAGTTACTTGTCTAGGTCACACAACCTATAAGTATTAGAGCAGAATTTCAACTTAGGAAGCAAGCAGACAAGTCCCTGCTCTTAGCTTCTTATATTGCTAAAGAGCTCATCGAATACCATTTTATTGTTTTACATATGGGGAAATTGCCTTCCAGGGATGTTAAAGGACATCCCACATCAGATGGGTCTAGATTTTTATTTGATCCCTCACGATTTCTTGTTTGTCTCTCTATGCCACCATCATTTTTTCAACTAGGATGACCAATTTTTTTTTTTTAATTTAGTGTGGTCAAATATATACATAATGTAAAATTTGCCATTTTAATAATTTTTTTTAAGCATCCATTTCATGGTGCTGGTGACATTTATAATGTTGAGCTGCCATCACTCAGATGGTTGATTGTAACTCAGTTCAATCTACCACTTATAGAGTAGATTGACAAGGTAAGATTGTTAAACCCTATATTGAATTTTTTGGAGGTGGGCTGTGAGGTTTAAACCCATGTAAACATAATGAAAATGTCCCAGGGAGCAGCCATGTGACCCGAGGAGGGCAAGCCCATCTTCTGGCCCATAGAGTGTCGTTCCGGGAATCGGAGACTTGTTTTCCGTATCATTGCAGCCCATGCTAGAAGAGAACATTCAGAAATGTGGGAGACCTGGTGTACTGGAGAGAATGACAGTTGGGAT
>PVKY010008722.1:0-13845 GCA_004027775.1 Bradypus variegatus
GATAAAAGGGCAAAGAACTTTCTAGAAAGGTGGTAGTTGAAACAATTATTCCCACCCATTCTTTGGTAAAAGAATCATTTGCAAATTTTATTGCTATTTTAAAATGTTCATTTCAAATTTAAAAATTGAGTATTAAGTGTGTTTTAAGTTCAAAAGATGATTAAAACCCACTACATAAAGACACTTGGAAATTTAATGAGTTAATTTTTAAAAGGTACTTTTGTTTTTCTTTCTGGGGTGAAAAATTAATACAGAATATGAAATCAGGAATTTTGGAACTGGCATAATTGATTTCAACAAGAATTTGAATGTCTGCACTAAAACAAAATCCCTAAAGCTTTTCATAAGTGTGATGTATTGGGGACTGAATCACACCCCCCACAAAAGGCAAGTAAATAAGACCTTTGAAGATGTTACTAGGTGAGATGCCCAAACTGAAGGAGTGCGGGCCTTCATCCAATATGGCTGACGTCCTTGTAAGCAAAGGAAATTAGACTCAAGCCATGGGGAACAGCCAAAGGCCGGAAGTCAATGGAACCCAGAAGAGAAAGAAGAAGACACTGCTGTGTGCATTGTCAGGTGATGGAAAAGCCAAGAAACCCAAGATTGCCAGCCTGGCAGAAGCTACTGACCTTGGGAGGAAGCAAGCCTTCTAGCCTCTGAAGCTGTGAGCCAATAAATTCCCACACCCACTGTATGGTACTTGTTTTAGCAGCTAGAAATCTAAAATATGATGTAAAACAAGATTTCAATAGTAGTGATGGATATTGCAACTGAAATGTGTTACAGTTGGAAAAACTGGTATCCTTCATGAATTGGTCCAATAAAACCCAGATAACCTGAAATTATATACATCAATAGGGAAGTTTCAACTTAACTTTCTGGGTAGTTGTGCTGGTTTGGATCTGTTATGTGCCCCCATGAAAGACCATGTTCTTTTAATCCAGTCTTGTGGGGGAAGACCTATTGTGGGTGGGACCTTTTGATTAGATTGTTTCCCATTCAAGGTGGGTCTTAATCCTATGCTAGAGTCCTTTATGTGAGCTCACAGAGAAAGAGAGCTCAGAGAAGCTGGGAGAGACATTTTGAAGAAAACTAAGATATGTAATTCAGAGTTTGCCCCCAGGAGAAGCTGAGACAAAAGCCCAGAGACATTTTGGAGATGGCCACGGAAGCCAGAAGCTAAATCCAGGAGAGCATCAGCAGACTCTGGCCATGTGCCTTCCCATGTGAGAGAGGAACCCTAGATGCCATTGGCCTTTCTTCAGAGAAGGTATCTTACTCTTGATGCCTTAACTGGGACATTTTCATGGCCTTAGAACCATAAATTTGTAAAGTAATAACCCCCCATTGTCAAAGCCAATCCATTTCTGGTATATTGAATTTTGGCAGCTTTGGCAAACTGAAAAAGTATTAAAGGACAACTATCTGATATATTTCCCTCACAGCTGCTTATTAATTTAATTCAACTTTATCTTCTTAGTCTCTGTTTTTTTCCCAGAATCTGTAGTTGGATTTTGGAAGTTTGAATTCAAATAGCATTAAGGTAATGGATATTTGTATTTATCCAAAGGCATCATGAAATTGGTATATGTAGCTAAAATAAGAATACACTGTTTGTTTCTTTATATGTATATAAGAAAGGCCTAACTTTTGACCCATAAGTCAAAAGATATCAGACAAAATTCAAGAAGCTGTATTTATGTGACTATTTCTCATTAATCATGTGGCATTCTAAGATTCTGGTATCTTCTTGATCCTCCTTAAGCAAATTAAAGACTTTTTAACTGATATTGAATTAAAAAAATCTTAACTATGTTAGCCATTTAGCAAATTCCTGCAAACCTTGATGTAACTACATATAGTAAAGATATATTTAGTTGCTTAGAGAAGTTGTATAGTGTAAAGAGGAGATTGTAGCTCATAAAAGGGAACTACATAAATTTAAAAAGCAGTGCCAGCCCTCAGCCAGGTGACACGGTCAACATCGATAGCGATAAACCAAGTTGGGAGCAGGTACCCTTGATGCGATGTGATGAAAATGGCTTGACCCCTGTGGTCTCCCTTCCTAATACCCATAATCATGGTATAAACATTTGAGAAAAAGACCAGACAAATTCCAATAGCATTCACCAAAATACCTGCCCAGCAATCCTCAAAACTGTCAAGGTTACCAGAAACAAGGGAAGTCCGAGAAAACATCACAGCCAAAAAGGGCCTGAGGGGGCATAATGACTAGATGTAATGTGGGATCCTGGATGGGTTCCTAGAAAGAAAAATGACATCAGATAAAAACTAAGGAAATATGAATAAACTATGAAATTTAGTTAATTGTGCTGTACCAACATTGGTTCATTAATTGTAACAACTGTGCTAATGTAAGATGTTAAGAGGGGAAGCTGGTATGGGGCATGTGGTAACTCTGTACTCTCTTTAAAATTTTTCTGTAAATCTGAAACTGTTCTAAAAATAGCTTATTTAAAAAACAACAAAGAAGCTATGCCAGGACAGAATTCGTTAAGTTTAAATTTGAGGAAACCTTAAAATAAAGGGAACTAATTTATTCAAAAATGTAAATAGGAAGCCAAATTCATTTGGTTAGATTTATATATAAATCTGGCACTAAAAACTATGCATCCAGTTATTGTACATGGGCCATATAGTGGTAAAATGAAAACCATGTACAGAATTTTGAAGCTGTGAGTCACTTGAGTGAAACTGGTAAGTAACTCCTCTTTGTGTCTGCCAGGAGCTGACCTTCGGCATAAAGAAAAGACAAGTAGCTAAAGCCCAGTGAGAATGTAGAACTGAGAGAAGATATAGAATTAAGGAGATAAAGGTTTTAAAGAGTCAAAACTATAGTGTTAACATTTTTGTATTAGAGCAAATCTGTGCATATTTGGTATATTATGTACTTGTATAAGACACATTTAGCATATTAGAATGAGCACCTCATAGCTCATTTAAAAGGTGTAACATGAAGTTGAAATCTTACTAAGATTCTGCTCAGCATGGAAATATCTAATAGAACTTCAAGCTCACTATAAGTTTAATTTACTAGATTGTTATAATTATTTAGTACATAGGAAAGGTAAAGTACTTGAAAGGGAAACATAATTTTAAATGTACTTTAAAACATATTTAATTAAGTTCATAATTGGGATCAAATGAAATTCAAAGTTCCCTTAAAAATGAAGGATAGGTTGTGAGGCATGCAACTAGGTGAATGAAACTTGAGGACATTATATTGAGTGAAATAAACCAGAAACAAAAGGACAAATATTGTAAGGCCTCACTAATGTAAACTAACTATAATAAGCAAATGCTGAGAACTGAATTGGAGAGCATAGGTTATCAGGGGATAGACCATGGGCAGAGATTGGGCAATCAGCAATGAAGGAGAACAGAATGTTCAATAAGGCTTATTGTAAAGGTTCCTAGGTTGTAAACTCTTGCAACAGTCACATCTATTCCTGAATTTTAACTGTTATTTAAGAGATGTTTACTTGGTACAAAATTTACATTCTCTGTAGCACACTATCTAATTTAACCTGTATGGTCAGTTTGTTTAAACAGCCTAATTACAAGGAGCCTAGAATAGGGAATGAGATCTGGTTATTCTGTACAGGTTAATGTAATACCCCGATACATCTCAGAGTATTTTGGACAAAAAATTAAAAAAAAGTATTCACAAAGTCCCCTTGAGGGACTGGGAAAAAATGTGGGAATATTAAACTTCCCCACCTGGGGAACTCCTGATGTTCTTGCAAGCATTAGGGACTCCCAATTTAATAAGTCAAGCCCTTGATATTGGGGCTTACTCTTATGAAACCTGTTCCTGCAAAGGAGAGGCTAAGCCTACTTATAATTATGCCTAAGAGTCACCTCCAGAGAGCCTCTTTGGTTCTCAGATGTGGTCTCTTTGTCTCAGCCAACTCTGCAGATAAACTCACAACCCTTCCCCCTATCTGGGACAGGGCTCTTCAGGGATGAGCCTGGCCCTGGCATCATGGGATTGAAAATGCCTTCTTGACCAGAAGGGGAAAAAGAAGTGAAACAAAATAATTTCAGTGGTTAAGAGATTTCAAATAGAGTCAAGAGGTCATTCTGGAGGTTATTCTTATGCACTATATAAATATTCCTTTTTAGTTTCTAGTGTATTAGAATAGCAAGAAGAAAGTACCTGAATTTGTCAAACTAATCCAATAGACTTGGTTCTTGATGATGCTGTGTAACTATATAGCTTTTATCATGTGACTGTATGATTGTGAAAACCTCGTGACTGACACTCCCTTTATCCAGTGTATGGGCAGATGAGTAATGAAACAAAGACAAAAAAGTAAATAAATAATAGTGGGGAAAAGGGGTATGGGATATTTTGGGTGTTCTTTTTTATTTTTATTTTTTTATTTTGGAGTAATGAAAATGTCCTAAAATAGATTGTGGTGATGAATGCACAACTATATGATGACACTGTGAGCCACTGATTGTATAATTTGGATGGATTATATGGTGTGTGAATACATATCAATAAAATTGCCTTTAAAAAATGGCTTTCTAAAGACCAGTTGCTGATTTTGTTATACTTTAAATTCTAATATATAAAATATGAAAATACTTTAAAAAAATGAATGATAGGATAAAATGCAATAGAGAGAAAAAATAAGTTGGGTCTTTGAAAAGATCAAGAAAATTGGCAAACCTTTAGCTAGACTAAAGAGTAAAAAGAGGACACAAACAACTAAAATCAGAAATGAGAGGGGGAACATTACTATCGACCCCACTGAAATAAAAAGTATTATAAGAGGATGCTATGAACAACTGTATGCCAACAAATTAGAAATATTATGTGACATGGACAAGTTCCTAGATACGCCCAGACTACCCAACTGACTCAAGAAGAAATACAAGATCTCAACAGACAATAACAAGTAAAGAGATTGAATCAATAATCAAATATCTCCCAACCACAACAAAAAAAGCCCAGGACCAGATGGCTTCACAGGTGAATTTTACCAAACATTTTTAAAAGCTAATACTAATCCTACTCAAACTCTTCAAAAAAATTGAAGAGGAGGGAACACTTCCTAACTCATTCTATGAGAACAACATAACCGTAATACCAAAGCCTGATAAAGATACCAAAGGAAAGGAAATTATAGTCAATGTCTCTTCTGAATATAGATTCAAAACATCCTCAACAAAATACTAGCAAACCAAATCCAACAGCACATTAAAAGAATTACACAACGTGATCAAGTGGGTTTTGTCCCAAGTATGTAAGGGTGGTTCAACATAAGAAAATCAATTAATGTAATATACCACATTAACAGAATATAGAGGAAAAACATACACGATCATCTCAATTGATGCAGAAAAGGTATCTGACAAAATCCAGCATCCTTTCTTGATAAAAACACTTAGAAAACTAGGAATAGAAGGAAAGTTCCTCAACATGATAAAGGGCATATATAAAAACCCACAGCTAACATCATACTCAATGGTGCGAGACTGAAACTGTCTCTCTGTGATCAGGAAGAAGATAAGGAGGCCCACTGTCACCCCTGTTATGCAACATGGTACTGAAAGTTCTATCCAGAGCAATTTGGCAAGGTGAAGAAATAAACTACCGAATTGGAAAGGAAGAAGTGAATCTTTCCCTATTTGCACATGACATAACTCTGTATATAAAACATCTGCAACAATTTGAAGAGGAAGTCAAGGAAAAAAATCCATTTACAATAGCAACTAAAAGAATCAAATATCCAGGAATAAATTTAACCAAGGATATAAAGGACTTATACATGGAAAATGACAAAACACTGCTAAAAGAAATAAAAGAAGACCTAAATAAATGGAAGGACACCGTGTTCATGGATTGGAAGACTAAATATTGTTTAGATGTTGTTCCAGTTGGCTAAAGCTGCCGTTATGCAAAATACCAGAAATGGACTGGCTTTTATAAAGAGTTTTATTTCATCACAGATTTACAGTTCTAAGGCCATAAAAGTGTCTGATCTAAAGCATCAACAGAACATACCTTCACTGAACAAAGGTCAAAGGTGTCTGGAACACCTCTGTCAGCTGGGAAGGCATGTGGCTGGTGTCTGCTGGTCCTTTGCTCCCAGTTTCTGGTTTCAAAATGTTTTTCTCCAGAATATTTCTGAGCTTCTGTCTCTCTTAGCTTCTCTCTCTCAGCTGTTATGCATTATTGCTTGTTCTCCCAGGGTGTTTCTCTCTAAGTGTCTGGGGGCCCTCTCTTAGCTTCTCCGGAGCAACTGGCTTCATCTCTTAACTTAGCATCTCCAAACTTCTTTCTGTCTGCATCTCCAAGTGTCTGGGTCTGTGATGGCTCTTAGCTTCTCCCAGGGGCAAACTCTGGATTACATATCTTAGCTCCCCTCCAAAATGTCTCTCTCAGTTTCTCTAAGCAACTTGTTTCCATGAGTTCTCTTAAAGGACTCCAGTGATCTAATTAAGACTCACCCAGAATGGGCAGGGTCACAACTCCATAGAAATAATTTAATAAAAGTTCTCACCCACATTTGGGTGAATCACATCTTCATGGAAACAGTCAATCAAAAGATTCCACCCTAATCAAAAGACTAGTAATTCTGCCCCCACAAGATTTGATTAAAGAAAGTGGCTTTTGTGGGGGCCATAATAGATTCAAACCAGCACAGATGTCAATTCTACTCAAAGCAATTTACAACTTCAATGCAATCCCAATCAAAATTCTAACAGTCTTCTTTGCAGAAATGGAAAAGCCATCAGCAAATTATATAGAAGAGTAAGGGGCCCTGAATGGCCAAAACCATCTTGAAAAAGAAGAACAAAGTTGGAAGACTCACATTTCCCAATTTTAAAAAGCTCCAGTAATCAAAACAAAGTAGTACTAGCACAAGAACAGACTGAAGGCCAATGGAATTGAATTGAGAGCTCAGAAATCAACCCTCACATCCATGGCTAATTGACTTTTGACAAAGGTATCTCATCCACTCAGTGGGGAAAGAGCAGTCTCTTCAACAAATGGTTCTGGGAAAACAGGATATACATAAGCAAAAGAATTAAAGTGGACTTCTGCCGCAGACCATATTAAAAAATAACTCAAAATGGGTCAAAGACCTAAATGCAAGAACCCAAATTATAAAACCCCTTGAAGAAGACATAGGGAAGTATTCTCAGGACCTTGTGTTAGGCAATGGTTCCTTAGACTCTGCACCAAAACCATGAGCAACAAAACAAAAAATAGATAAATGGGACTTCATCAAAATTAAAAAACTTTTGTGCATCAAAGGACTTCATAATGAAAGTTAAAGAGACAACCTACAGAATGGGAAAAGATATTTGGAAACCACATACATAGGTTTTAATGTCTAGAATATATAAAGAAATCCTTGAACCCAACAACAAAAAGATAACCCAATTTAAAAATGGGCAAAAGACTTAAATAGACATTTCTCCAAGGAAGAAATACAAATAACCAATAAGCACATGAAAAATGCTCAACATCATTAGTCATCAGGGAAATACTAATCAAAACCATAATGAGATACCATTTAACACCCACTAGAATGGCTACCATGAAAAATAAATGGAAAATTACAAGTATTGGAAAGGTTGTGTTGAAACAGGAACACTCGCTCATTGCTGGTGGGAATGTGACATGGTGCAGCCGCTGTGGAAGACAGTTTGGCAGTGTGCCTGTTTGGATGTATCATGGCCGACCAAACACCATTAACTTTGATGCAGTCTTGTGAAGGCAGATGTATTAGTGTTGATTAGGTTGGAACCTTTTGATTGGATCATTTCCATGGAGGTGTTACCCCACCCATTCAGGGTGGGTCTGAATTAAATCACTGGAGCTATATAAATGAGCTGACAAACAGAAGGAACTCAGCGCAGCTGTCAGTTACATTTTGGAGAGCAACTGAGAAGAACATTTTGAAGAGGAGCCGCAGCTAAGAGAGGACAAAATGCCCCAAGAGCAACATTTTGGAGAGCGCCATTTTGAAACGTAACCTGGGAGCAAGCGGACGCCCGCCAGCCACGTGCCTTCCGAGCTAACAGAGGTTTTCCAGACACCAATGGCCATCCTCCTGTGAAGGTACCCTGTTGTTGAGGCCTGACCTTGGACACTTTATGGCCTTGAGACTATAACTTTGTAACCAAATAAACCCACTTAATAAAAGCCAATACATTTCTGGTATTTTGCCAAAAGGCAGCATTAGCAAACCTGAACAGGCTGTTCCTCAGAAAGCTAAGTTCAGAATCACCATATGACCTGGCAATACCACTTCCAGGTATACACCCAAAAGAACTGAAAGCAGGGACTCGAAAAGATATTTGCCCACCGAAGTTCATAGCAGCATCATTCACACTTGGCTAAAAGATGGAAGGAACCTTCGTGTCTATCAACCGATGAATGGATAAGCAAAATGTGGTCTATACATACAATGGAGTATGATTCAGCAGTAAAAAGAAACGAAGTTCTGATACATGTGACAATGTGGATGAACCCTGAAGACATCACGTTGAGTTGAAATAATCCAGACACACAAGGATAAATATTGTATGAATTCACAGGAGATGAAATAATCAGAACAAGCGAATTCAGAGTCAGACACTAGAATACAGGTTACCAGGAGCTGGGATGGGATTAAGGAATGGGGAGTCAATTCTTAATTGGTAAAGGATTTCTGTTTGGAGGGATGTTAGCACAACATTATGAATGCAACCGTCATAACTGAATTATGTATTTGAATGTATTTAAAAGAAGAAATTTTAGGTTGTATATGTTGATAGAATAAAATTTTTTAAAAAATTGGAGTGTACAACACCAATCTAGAACCCTAATCTAAACAATGGACTTTAATTAATAGTACAATTATAATACTACTCATTAATTGTAACAAAGCTACAACACTAATGCAAAGTGTTAACAATAGAGGGTATATGGGAACTCTATTTTCTGCATGATTTTTCTGTTAACCTACAACTTTTCTAATAAAAAAAAGTGAATGATAAAATTTGCTAGACTTATGACTTAATGGAATAATAAGGTTTATCAGCTAAACTGAAAAGATCAGCAAAGAGCCCCTGGGACGTCACCATCCTGTGGCTTTCACAGTCCACTAAGACCCCACAAGGCCTCCAAGAGCTGCATGGAGACTCAGGCTTGCTGTGTGGCACAGGAAACCCTGAAGCCACCGCAAGAACATCTTCCCAACCTTCCTCCATGTTCAGTATTAGTGACGGGAAAAATGTATGACTACTGGCCAGGTCTAGAGACAACTTAACAATGCACAGGTCCACATAAGGCAACCAGATAATTTATTGTCCAAAGCAGGGCACCTTTGAGAATGAAAGGGGGCACTAGGAATATTCATTCTGGGACAACAAAAACACCAAGCACGCTTTCAAATGAATGCTGTCTGCCACACTGTCAAATAGCCCTACCATCCCCCGTGTACCAGGTTTCGTCTTCATACCTGGGGTGTCATGAGGCCCCTCTGCCCCCTCCGATTATAAGGCAATTCTAAGTGTTATTCTCACCCCTTTATACAAGTAAACCCGTGGGCCTTGGTGGCTCCAGCTTTCAGTGTATTTTCCCGACTACTGGCACCATCAAATGTCAGTGGCCCCACAGCAAACATCCTGGATGTGATGTCAGTTCTCTGAGGTGACAGTCCCCAATGCCATCCCTGTCACTCTTCCCTCATAGACGCTCTTTGGTGGCCATTCCCATCCAGCCCTTTAGATTTCCCTGCAAGCCTCCACTGTGTGGCCAGGCCACTGCCTCAGGGCTGAAGCTGGTCTTTCCTGATCCTGACTTCCTTTCTCTCTAGATCTTTCTTCATGTATGTAATTTCTATGGGGAGTAACATGTTAACTCTGTTTTCTGATTCCACCTAAAAAAATGCAATGCCTCAACCAGAAACACAGGAAATTTGTTCTCCGGCTGCATTTAACCTGTAATTCTTTCATGGGATAAGCACTTCATGTCTTTATGGGGACTGGGGATTTTGTTATAGCCAAATGCAGTCTCCAATGATAAACATATACTTTATATATATATTTTTAGAAAAATCTGTTTTTTTCACATTTTGTGCTTAGAAATATTAATATATTTTTCATTTAATGAGAGTGTATGTTAAAATATCCCATTGTGATTATGGGTTGTTAAATGATCCTCATATTTTTGTCAATGTTTCTTTTTATCTTCTGAGGCAGTATTATTAGGTTTATACACATTTAGACATTTAACTTTCAGGTGAAATGTTCTTTCATTTTTATATACTCAACATTTTCCCATTATTAAAAGAATCATAACAATAAAAAATATTTTTAAAAAAAAGCAAACCTGTAATTCTGAGTGAAGAAATTGAGGGGTAATGGTTGCCTGGCTGCTGGCTCGTTTGGGTTCCCTCAAATGCAGATTCTCATAAATGGTAGCGCCTCAAGTTCTGAGTCTGTGGTCTTTTATTTTCCACAACTACATGCATTCAAAGGCAGCCAGCATCTTCCCAAGTATCTCCTCTTATTTTTTTGTCTGTGGACTGCATGACACCATGCACAAGGCCTGTCAAATGTGTGGCCATGTCACTTTTCATCCAGACACTTGTGTGGTTTTTGGCAGTCCGTCAGATTCTGATGTGCTCCCATGTTATGAATGGGAAAACCGTAACACAGACACTTTGACCCAGTACCATCCTGGGGACTTGGCATCCTTCTCAAGACAGGTAATGGTGTTCACATGTGGCTGAGAAGGCCCATGGGAGTCCATTTCATACAACCATGTGCAGAGCTCTAGGTCTTTGCCATGGCCTGTCTTGTTTGTAGGAGGGTTACTTATCTAGTGAGAGCTGGCAATGGTCCCCTGACCCCAACGAGTTTCCCCACACAACCCAAATTCCCTCATTTGAATTTTGTCTTTTTGGGTTAAGAAATAAGTTAAAGTGACCCCACAGTTCTGGAAGCAACAATTTCAAATCTATCCTTTAGTGTGAATTTGAGCAGATAATCCCTGTCAACATCTAGCTGAGCTATGTGGACAGGAGAGGAGTCTCGGTAAAGGTGTAAGAGATTTGAGGGTACAGTGGGCCAACCCAAGACGGGGTTCTGGAGAGCCAGAGAGCAGCCTGAAGGTCCCTCAGGGACACCCTGGCCTCAGGACAGCCATTTACCATGTGACTTTATGAGGCCATAGTTCCATCGGTCAGGAGCCCAGCTGCGTGGAGATGGTGCTTCTGAGCTTCCAAAATGGTAGCTGAGAGAACAGGTGACAAAGGGTAGGTGGAGGAGAGGCAGGTTTTTCTCTTTTCTATCTTATACTTCCCCCTAATTATCTCTGTTTCCTGTAACTCAGCACCCACCAGAATGTCTAGGCTTTTAGGAGAGAGGACTGACTAACGGCTAGTGGGTCACTGAGGATCGTGTCCTTCAACTTTATCTCCAGATCATGCTCAGGTATCCCAGCGAGGTGCCACCTGCCACCGACCGGGAGTGATGGTCCAAAGCTGAGTGTTCTTAGCACCGAAGCCTCGCTCCCAGCCATGGGAGAAGGGGACCCCACCAAACACCCTCTTCTTTGAAGAAACACAACTGAGACCAAGTGAGAAGTAGCTACAGTTTAATACAAACCTGCACCAGAACACAATGTGTCGGGGTGTTTTGTTTTTGCCTCAAACAGGTGGCTAAAGCACAGGACCATGTGTCGTCTTGGGGTTGACACGATTTTAGCACCATGGCATTTACAGAGCAGTGAAAAAGTCACTTGGGTGCTTGGAGTGCCAGAGGCTCCCTCCTGACCCCAGGCTGTGCCTGCCGCCTCGGCAGTTGGTGGGGAGTTGGGTTTCCGCGTGGTTCTATGGTTTCTGGGTCCGTATCAGAAAAGCCCTCATCATGGCATTGGCTTGACAGAGACCTACTGTGGACTCCTAGCACTACACACACGCACACACGCACACACAGTAGTACAATTTTTCTGGTAACTTAACCCCACAAACCTAGAGAGCAGCTAAGGCAAGAACAACAGTATTTATTCAGCAAGTACAAGACCAGTTTGAGAGCTGCATTCAATGCAACCAGAGACCCTTTTCGTTCCAACCAGGAGCCAGTGGGACTGGTGATGGGGCTGGCTGGAGCTCTGCAAAGGGGCAAGGAGTGGGTGGTGGAAGGCTGGCTATTCATTTGGTTCCTGGAACCTCCTTCTGATTTTCCATCTGGAAGCTCCCGGCCGAGGGTGGGTCTAGGCAGGGATCGGGATGGGTGAAGTGGAAGGCCTGAGGTGGGCCACTCCAAGATGTGGTCTCCCAGTGCCATGGACCATGCATCTCTTAGGTGGAGGCACTCAGAGAAGGTAAAGCTTTCCTAGCCCAAGCAGGGACGCTCTGCCCAGCTGGTCACCACCACTGCTCTGCTCTTTGGCATCTGCCCAAGGCCCATGACCCAGTGAGGGCGGAAGGGGATGGAGATGATGTGCATTGTTATATAAAGGGTGTAACAAAATGGGATATTGTATTTATGGATAAAGGGTCAATTTCCTTATACACAGTGGCTTTCCCCAGCTTGGATCCCCATCCATTGTCCTCAAGGCTGCCACTCTCCATGAGTCTCTTTGCTATTGCTGCTCCTGGGATTACCACCTCCGTCCTCTCAGTCTCTAAGTGAGGAAAATGGGCATGAGGGTGGAAGTGAGCATGTGGATGCATTTCAAACCACATGGCAAGCCCCCAACATGTAACTAGCCCTAGCTCAAACAGAGGATATGCATTAGTTGGTTGACAACGAAGATGAGGAAAATGCATCTACCTGTGCAAAACAGGGCAGAAGGCCTACCAAGGGACCAAGCCTTCTAGCTGTTAAACCCTCTTGTGGGGCGACAGTAGGCGCTGCCCCACGCCTCTTCTCCACAGCTAGGGTAGATAGCCAGGGCTGCAAGGGGAGTCCTGGACACTTCGGGGGGCAGAAGGTCCCAGCTTTGCGGACCTCGTTTTCCTCCTCCATAGAATGGGGAGTGCCACCTCCCTGTTGGTCATGAGGAGCAAACGTGAGCTCCTGTTCAGAAGTGCTTAAAACTGTGAAAACCGCTGTAGGAACGTGCAGGGAGGACCAGTAAGTAACCCAAGAGTCAGTCCAGAGCCACACCAAGCCTGGGACGCTCAACCAAATGTGCAGCACGGAAGCCCTTCCGCGAGGGGAGACGAGGCTGCAGTGGAGTCACTTCCCAGATGGCTCAGGAGTGGATGGAGATCACCCAACCCTAGTGCTCCTGGGGAACCCCTGTGGAGCTGTGGAGACAGGGAGGGCCCGCCCCCGCCCAGACGTGGGAGGAGGTGGAGGCCACGGGCGGGCGAGGGTGTGGAACTGACCCCAGGAGACTGTGGCACCCAGGCAGCAATGGGACCTCTACAGCCAGGTCCCATGGCCTGGTTCTCCTTCCTGGTATTCGCCAGCCCCCTCCTGCTCCCCCTCTCTTAGCAGGCATGAGGCCTCTTGCCAGTCACACAAGGAGGAGCAGCTGGGCCCGTGTCCAGTAGGGGAAAGTTACCGGAAGCTGGGTGTGCGTGGGGGTTAGGGATGTGATGAGCAGGGACAGACAGGAAAGCCTGCCTTGCTCCCCGGAGGTCTCCAGAGCCAGCAGGGGGAAAGCAGACCGAGGGATACGGAGGGGAGGTGGGGTCCTTGAGTCAGCACCCCAACCCCTGGGGCTGTCTGGTTGATGTCGAGTGCAGCATCTCCTAAGGACCACGTGTACTCCTGTTTCTATGCTATGCTAGGGACACAAAGCACCGTTTTTTTTTTCTCACAGGATGCACAAACAAGTCAAACCAAACCACTGCG